>VZRV01003964.1:843-37195 GCA_013398115.1 Falcunculus frontatus
GGGGGCTGTCGGCGGCAACCGCTCCCCCTCGCCGCCTCCGCTGCCCCCGCAGCACAGTCACCCTATACCTGCCACTCAGCCCCGGCAAAAGGACTTTTGTTTAATGGCATTTGTGCGCGGCCACAAAGAGCAAAGGCAGCTGAGGCAGATAAGGCTGAGAACCTGAAACAGATGTAAAAGAGATCAGATCGAGTTTTCTGCGGATCCCCAGCTCCTGTAGAGATTTATGACCCCTTTTAACCCCGTTTTAAATAGGTTAAACCGGGCTTGTTTTATACGGACGAAATGAGACCGGCGGTTGTATAGAAATTTACCGAGAGGAATGGATCAGCCCCCCAGTTTTGCTCCATTCCTTATCACTAAGCCAACCCCTTTGGCCGCTGCATTGCCCATCGTTTGAAAACTTTTCTGTGATCTCATTATAACTCACATCCTCAGAAAGATCACAGAGCTGCCAGTTGACCTTTAGCCCCTGAAGAGTCCTAATTTTGGGTTGGCAACTTACAGCTCAACAAGCGAGGCAAGGCAGGCAGACAATAGCGGCGGCTGAGGACCGGGAGCACAGCACAACAATAAGCTGTCCTTGGAAGTGCTGGGCTGCGATTGTCATCCCAGACACAATCATGGGAGACCCGGTTGGGATCGCTTTCTTTTGGCAGACAGCTTTGAACTCTGCTCTTCCCTTCCTGTTTCTCTGTTAATTATAAGTTTCAGCTTCTTCCCAATGACAGATGAATCCGCCAAGGGTGAGAAAAACCAAAGGGACAAATTCTGCTCAGTTGGGGCTGCTGAGCCCCCACTGGCTTACACCCACTTACTCCAGATTTACATTACAGGGCCTAAATTGAGAGAAGAATACAGCTTAGTAGGTCGGCCAGCAGTTTGTACAAAATGCATAAACCAGTCTTCCCTGAAGAAGGTTTGGCAAAGCACTATGAGACTCACTACAGATAATAGCTAAGCTTTAAAGCTCACTTGCTGCTGCAGAACTGCCCTCTTCCTCTTCTCACAGGCACCAACAGCACCAATTTCTAGAAGATCCTGGGAGTCATTTCTTGAGGGCTCCTGCACCACCCAATGAAAGTTGTGGCAGCTCTACAGCCCCTTTACAACTTCAATACCATTACCTTTATCTGTGAGGTGACTTCATGATTTTTTTTTTAAACAAGAGTGTCACTGATACCAGGACGGTTTTTTTTCAGAAGTGCCTTTCCCACTGTTCTCCTAAAATGGAGACGCAAAACAAAGCAGCCCTAGAAACACTACCATAAGAACCATGTCAATGATTTCTATTTCATGGGTATTACTGACTCATCACAATTTTCTGTCATGTTGAGCTTTTGAAGCCAGCTGTAAGAGGTGGAACACATTTAATTTTTATCATGCAGGGGTTCTTCTGAAATCCTGCATTTTCTCTGGTCGAGGATGGAGGTAAAAGGGGGAAGTTCCCTAACAGCGACACAAAGAGTGTTCCAACTTGTGCCTCCACTCTCCCACGCTTGCACCTGTGTCCCCAAGCCTCTAACAACAGCATCAGAACTAAAAAAAGCTTTGCTGTGCTCAAAGGAAAATAAGAAATGTGACCATCCAGCCTGGGAGGCAAAGAGACAAAACTTCTAACTAGAGGTCATGTCTCAAATCAGTATTCATCAGGCACATGCTTACAGAAAAGGGCTCCTGACAACAAGAAAAAAACCACAGATAAAAAATAGACATGTCATAAAACAGAAAGGAGGCCTCTAAATTTTCCCACTTTTGGGGCGGGTATTTTCTGCTGAACTCCCACCCAGCCCCTAACTCACACCCCTGCAAATGACCACAGATGTCAGGCTTTTTTCCCCACAGTTTACACATACTTGAGAAAATTCAACTTGCACCAAGGGGGCAGAAAAAGAAGTGTTTGCCACAGCTGCTGGTGCTGAGGGTTCACGTCCATCAGCAAACACCCGGGGCTGGGGAGAAGATGCTCCACACGTGGACAGCTGCTCCCGGAGACGCAGCACCCTCGCCTCAAAGCCCTGTGTCTGTCTGGCAGATGCTGCGGTGCTGGGGCTCAGATCAAATTGCGGCCTCTCCTGTCCCTGTGTTGCTGGAGGAGTTGAAGTTCCTCTGCCTTTGGGCAGACAACATCTCAGGGCCAAAGGCAAGAGGGTACAAGGTGATCTTCTTGCTTCTTCAGCGGGAGGCCAGGTAGAGTTTAGCCCAACTTTCCACCCTCGCCATCTCTGCCTCAGCCCGCAAATTAACTCCATCACCCTAAATCCACAAACTGAGCAGAGAGAGTTGGTTTTATTTAAAGGTAACATAAAAAGCCTATAAAAAGGTTAAAAGCCCCATATAATTACCTTATTTTATTTTATTTTCAGTCCCATGGTATTAATTAAAAAACTGTCCAGCCTGAGAATTCGATTCCTTCTACCTGATATGGGGACGCAAAGGAATCTCTCTTGAGAAAGGTCTCCAGAGTCCTTAATCACCATTTAGGGGCCCTGCTCTTTGAAGGGCCATAGAGGAACAAAGTGGTCTGGGGATTAGCGAATGGCTTTTATTTCTTCCCTAATGATGAGCAAAGTGCAACGAATGCCTAGGGCAGATGATAAATTGAGGCAGAAAATGCTGCACGGGTGCCTTTTGCTAAGCTAGAGGATCAGTGTCAACAATATTAAAAAAATGCCTCTGTTTGCTCGTAAGAAATTATGTTTGAATCGTTAAACAGTCGAGACGGTATTGGCCATATTTAACTGCCTTGTACCTGCAGCCCCTTTGCAAACAACCCCTTTGAAGTGACTTCAAAGGGTCTGTGCACATAAGGAGAGGCTGCAGTATCAGTCACTGCATTGGGTACTCGTGGGACTGCGGAGCAGAGCACAACAGAGCAGAGCTGACGCTGCCCAACAACCTCATTCAGGGCTGGGAGTGAAAAGGAAGGCCATCCAAGAGCCCCTGAGAATATTTTACTCCAAAGAACAGAAAGAAAAAAATACAGCATGTTCCCTTTGACACTGTCCCACAAGCCACTTTGAGCTGGGGTTTCCTTCAGTCATGGGAAAAAAACCCACCAAACAACAAAAGCTTAATTCTAGGGAAAAAAAATTAAATAGAGTCATGATGTTCTGTAGCATGTTTCTGTGGTGAGGGTGAGGAATCCATGATGGAGCCAATGTCCCCAGAAGTCACTGGAGACACTCCCTGGTTTTAGAGAGTGCCAAGCCAGGCTTAAGTCAAAGTTAGCAGGCACCATGAGTCAGAAAGCTCTGCTGGCAAAAGGGGTAGAGAAGCTGACTTAACAGAAAAAAAACACATCTGCAAAATAGACTGTAATTTTTTCCTCTTGTAAGGCTAAGATACAGCTCTATCTTGGAGTGCAGACAGGAATTAACTGACCCAGTGATACTTATGGCAAGATTTGTGGAAGTACCTTTTCTCCTTTTGTTCTTTTTATAGATAATTTTCCCTTCTTTGCAAGACCACCCTATGAGTCGCAGAACTCAGGCTGTCTGTGCTGTCCAGATAGACAAAGAGGGCATCATGATGTTACAATTCCTTGGTTTTTAACCTGGAGGAATGATATAAGTTTCTTGGGTACATCTGGAGCTCAGATCACCTTCTTTGGAAACTAGTTAGATACTGACAGGAGGGTAATTTTGTGTATTAATTTTACCTCTCTGTTCATTAAAGAGGAAGCCTATGAGGATCTGATGTATAAAAGTGCCATGTTTTTATGTCTGGGGTTATATGTTTCAGTGATATATGAGGTCCTTCTCCTACTTATTATGGCAAATATAAGGCTCAAAAGCACCTTCTGAGGTAGGATAGAATATAAGAACATACTACATGATTTCATTCTGCAAGATAATCTTAGCAAGTGACCCTCACCAGAGATGTGTAAATGTTCTTCCTTCTTTAAAAGTCTAAAATCAGTTTTTATGTTTAGAGGATTTCATAAGGAAATTTGGGATGATGAGGAATCAGGCAAAAACCTCAGGATTTCTGAGATAATTAGTATTTTAAAATGATGAAACAGCATGAATAAGAGTGCCACGTGTTTATCTCCATGGAGAGAAATAAATTACCTGCTACTACAGAAAAACAGATTGGTTAGCAACTTTGATATTTGTAAGGAATGAAAATAGTAGTGCTAGGGCAAGTGCTACCCAATTAGCAATTGGCAGAGAACGAAAATATGTTGTACTGGAGAACGCAGACTAGCAACATGCTTTACTGCACGTTACCTGAATAAATAAAATAAATGCTGAGCTAGCATTATTGTCTTCATTAAAATATTTATAATGTACAGGTGACATAAATTGATAAGGTGGGGAAATTACTGAGGAATTGTAATTATGAGGAGCTGGAGAGCTTGTGCTTGCCTCTCTTATATGAAATGAAACAAATGTGGGAGCAGTAGCTCATTGCTAATATTGGAATCGGAAGCAAATACTTCGAGTACGCCAAGGAAGCGTAGAGATTAGGAAATTATTGTGGTCAAGCAAGTAACGTAAGGATGGATGCTATATGGACTTTCTGAGGAGAGAAATTCAGGAGATGGTTTTTACATACACCAAGAGTGTGACACTGCCAGCCTTTACATCAGTATGAAGGAAAAGTGGGGACATGTATCAGTGGTTCAAAAGAGCTTCCAGGAAAAAAACACAAATGGGTTCAGAAAACTGTTCAGGCAAACTGCTGTGGCTGGAGGCAGAGGAGGGAGGAAGTGAGAAAGAAGGGTTCAAGGTGAAAAGCAGTGCCACAGCTTATAGTGCCCTTAGTCCATAGGCAGGCCAGGCATGGAGGATTGATTCCCAGGGACCAGTGCCACCATGGTCACCTCACAGGCCAAAACCAGTGTGTTGCCCTTAATCAGGAGCAAACTGGAGGACATCTGCCTCTGCTTCAGAGGTTAAGACTGATCGTAAGCTAGAGACAGCTTTGGCTGTCTTAGGAAAAGAGATCCTTCTGCAAGGTAAGAGTTCATCCTGGAAACATGTCTGTGATCCTGGTCACTGCAAACATGTTGTGAACAGAAAGGAAAGCTAAACACATAAAGAGATCCATAAAGAAAGTGAAATCAGTTGCAGGAAGTGGAGACGGGTGAGGGCAGTAGGTTCAGTGTGGGTAAGTAAAGATGCAAGTGATTAGCATGAGCAATAAGCAGAAGGCCTTCCAACTGTAAACAAGCTGGGGAAAGAGGACTCTGGGAAAGCTGTACAAATAAGCAGCAGTGACTTAAAAGAGATATTTAGAGGAGGAAAAATAAATCTTGAATAGAGTCCTTCAGAGAGTGCTTGACAGCAGCACTGTCATGTGGCATCAGCGTTCAGAGAAGGGCACACTGTCCCCAGCACAGCCCCTCTGCCAGCACTGTCTGACGAGCAAGGACATACACTGCCACCCCTAGAGAGCAGAATGAGGTTTGGATCTCATCTGTGCAGGTGCTGGAGGTTGTGGCAGTTTTTAAGGAATACTTCATATTTTATTAATATTTTGAAATTCTTTTACACCAAATTGATGAACAGGTTAAGAGACCATTATCCAGGATATGAAGCCTTAATCTGTCAGCTACCAGTGTTTCATAGACAATTTTTCAGCCCTCCCAGTCATTATATTTTATATATTTACATTAGAAAACATGAAGAGAAAATCCTGATAATTTTTATCACCTTATAGCCTGAATTGCTCCAGAGAGGGAAAAAAAAAGAGAGAGAAAGATGCTTTTCTATTATTTCCTTTCAGGAGAAAATTAGATACCACATGGTCATAAATCCCTGAATTGAGAGCGACAAGTCCCCTTTCCCAAAGATCTTACAATGTGGAAAGGATAAAAAAATGGGTTTGTGTGTAGAGGGGATAAATGGTCTTTTCATATCCACAAATGCTTTATTTTTGCATGAGTCATAGTGGGTTTGAGTAAGTTCTTTAAAATGCCTTACATTTTGGCTCTGGCATGGACATCCTCTGTCAGAAATCAAGTTTCTTAAAGCCACTCAAAGGATCTGTATGAGCTAGGGAAACTCAGAGCTGCTTCCACCACTGCAGACCCCACGCCAGTCACTGATTGTGGCAGTGCTGGTGACCCTGCAGCCAACATCATCTTGGGAGCTTCAACACGTGCACCTAAACCTGCTTGGATCACTGCCAAGTGGTGTGAGCAGGGATGCACAAGCACATCTATGGAGGGGGAGACTAACTGGTGCTAGCAACCAGTTTTGGGGTCTTTGAGTGGGTTTTTTCTTTGTGTTTTTGTCTAGAAAACATCCCTAAGGAGGGTGAGGGTGGTTCCTGCCGGGGAGGTCTGTTGTGCCAGCACTTAAACAGGATCTCTTCAGGATGCTCACACTTAATTCCTATCATTCCACATTTTTGGAGTCTTTTCCAGTCCTTTTACCTAAGCCTGAAAGTTTTCAATTGTTTCCTCAGTGTTCCAGGATCGGAATCAGCTCAGGTGCCTGGGTGGAGATATCCTCTGGGCTGTGGCATTGTTGCACGAGCAGCTGTTGCTGGGACACCCAGCAGAGCTGCCCAGAGCTGTGCCAGTGCTGCTTTCAGGGGTCTGTGTGGACAAATCCACACTAAGGGGGGGCCTGGGGACAGGAAGGAAAACACGAATGATGGCAGGCTTTGTAGTCCTCCTGGATGTCTTTTCACTAGACAAAATTATTCCTCCATCTGTCTCCCTGGGAGAGGCAGGGAAAGGTGTGGGAAGAGCCTCCAGGAGCATGGATATCTGCTACAGCTCGTGTTACAGGGTTTCTGGACCACGTGTTTACCTTTTATCACTACCAGACATGCCTGAGAGATGGAGAAGGCCTCACAGAAAACCTGCTCTGGGTGGCTTTCCTTCTACGAATGGAGTTGCTCAGAATTGTTCTGGGAAGAGGAAGGGATTTTCAAGCAGAAACTTTGGAAGACGGCACTTTGAATGATGAAGGTAATTCCCTTACCCAGTGGAAGAGCTTTTCACATCCCTTTTGGCCGATTTGGCCTCTTCCATTGCTGAATAAGAGTTCCTAAAGTCTCTGATGGTTAACACATGGCAAACCAGGCCTCAATGCTGAAACAAGGTTATCCCTGGGGATTTTATTGAACTACATATTAAAATAAATTATGCAATCAGTACAGTAGCCCTGCATTGACTTTTTGATATAAAAATCAGCTTTGTCCCATCTATTTGCCTCCCAGTGCACTTTGAATACTTCTAATGGGAGATTTCCACCCTGGAAATGACCAGGAGACGCTGTCCTGTCACTCAACTTTTCTTTCTTTGCAGCCACCAGGCTATGGCTGGATTTATGCCTGACATCTTAGTGCCATGCCTGCCACATATTCACATTCATTAATGAGCCTCTCTCCTATTCTGAATGTTACTTGTCACATGGGGAAGGTGAATCTGTTAAAAGGTGAATCACAAAACAGTCAAGACCAAGCAGAAGAAGCCACAGAGACTCCCTTAACAAGCAATGGCCACATGATGCAGCCAACAGAAGGGAGTTTTCAGCAATTATGATGAAAAATCATAGCCAAGACACCAGACAGTTTTGAATTTCTTTTAGTCTCACTACAGTGCTCTGCAGCTGAGACACCACCTAATTTAGCTAAGTCCATTGTTACCCAGCCCTGGAGGAGCTGCAGGTACCCTGTCACTGCAGGACTCAGTGCAGCCAACAGAAACCACTGAGGGTGCATTTTGCTCCATTCAATCAAACCAATTTGCTGCCTGGCCAACACGCGTGTGACACACTTAAAACCCCTTCAACCTGCATGCCCTTAGAGGACAGTTCTGAGTTTATGAAGATATGGCACAGCTCAATCCTGCTGGCACTTAATTGCCAGCACCCTCTGCAGCAGGTACCAGAGCCACCATTCCCACCAGGAAATTTTGGCTAACCCCAAAACAAGCACTGGGGCTGCTCATCCCACAGGGCATCCCACCAGGAAATGTCTGACCCAAGGAAGAAAACTTCAGTTCAAAACAGTGGCTCGTGGCTGTGATTGATAAGGAGCACTGCCCAATCTTCCTCTCCTGGAAAAGAAATTGCTCAGCCACCAGATCGGCCAGCAGATAAGATAAATTACTTGAGAAAAACAAGTGTCAGATAAATTATTTCAGAAATTGAATATGGCTGATGCAATTCAGAGAACAGATTTGCCAAAAATATAAGAAGAGGAAAAGCAGTAGTGAGGCCAGAACACCACCAGGTTTAGGAATGACCCAGCATGCCTTGGGCATCTGATGGATCCTCAGCAGCACATGGCCAAACACACTTACTAATTTCGAGGAAACACATCTAAAGCAGGACCATCACTGTGCTTCTTTTTTAACTTCACTCACCAGATGCAGATTTCCTTTCACAAAGGCTCAAGGATATCTGTCACCCTTCACAAAGCAAACAACAGTAGATCCTATACGACCTTTCTTCTGGGAGCAACATGTACTTTCCACATCCAACTTTATATCTGCCCCAGCTTGCATGTCAGTACAGCTGTTGGGAGAGGAAGGGAAGGAAACAGAGAGCCAGGAGAGACCATGGAAGGCAGAGCAGGACCAAGAGGAACCCTCACCTTCTCTGACACATCACATCTCCCTTACCTGCCTCAGCAGCAACACCTCATTCTTCATCCTTACAAACCTCCTTCAAATTAACCAAGGCTGAAGCTTGAGGTAAAAAGCAGCAGGTGGACTTTATGTTAGACTATTGTAGTCCGTGATGGTGGTGGTGAGGGTGGCAGTGGCCATGGTGCAGGGTTGCCTGAGCTTGGGTGCAGTGAGGTCCTGCCAGAGCAGAGATAAAGCAAATGCCAAAGCTGAAGCCAAGAAGGGTGACAGGAACTGGTGAAGCAACTGAAAAGTCTTTTGGGGTAGCTGTCTCCCCTGTTGTAGTCCAGAGGCAGCAGTGGGAGTTGTTCTGGTGTCTGCAGAGGGAAAAAGAGAAAGGCAGGAAGGTGAGAAGAGGATCAGCCACATCAAGGAATGGGAAGGAGAGAGGGGCTCCGCATGAGCCATATGACTGCTGAATTTTTCTGTACTTTCCCCCAACTCTTGGCACAGATAAGAGAAATCCTTTTCCAGACCCTGCCAAGCTGACATGCCAATCAAGCTCTTTTCCATCCACATGCTGGTATGCACAATTAAAAGTTTCAGAAAGATCTAGTTAAACTTGATATAAACCACAGATTCGTATTTTCTACCAGCCTCCCACAAAGCCTTTCAAACCTAACCTAAACTTAACATTGCCAACTCACCTGAGATGTTTCTTGATAATGTCTTGTGATAATGGGTGTTTTTCCTAAAGCCCCAGCTCCCAAATGGAAATCATTACATGAGACTCTCAGCTTTCATTAAGAAGTAGATTTCTATCCCTCAGGGCCATGAAAGAAAGCTCAAAGTTGTGAATCAAGCAAATCATCCTGGCTTAGAAAACAGAAGGCCAAACAAAAGAAGCCAAGGATAACTACTGTGCCCATAGCTCAACACAGCTCCTGGACTGGGACAGCTGGGGCAGTCCCTGCAGGGCCATGACCCCACTCTCGGGTAAAATGCCCCATGGCTCTACACAATGCAGAATAAAGGTGAGTAAACTTTTCTTTAGCAGTTGTTGGGTGGTTGGACACCTTCATTGTGCCTTATTTTGGAGTGCACAGAGGTAAAAAGAGATTCACCAATAGACATGCATACACAGGCACACAGGCACATACCCATGTCACATATCAGGCTCGCTGGTGTAGACACAATCACACCAACATGATACCCAGATGAATCCATTATCCTCACAAGTATCCCACTACAGAGATTGTTCAATTACAATGAGGCTACAAAAATAGCCCAAAGATTCTTAGTTTTCTGATCACACTATTCAGAATAAAGGTTACACAGCAAAAAACGGCAGGTGTTCACATTTTGCCTCCTGACTTTTCTAGCTAAACTCCTCCCCAAGTACAAAAAAAGGAGACAGAAAGAAGCAATTTAATCCTCACCCTAATATAAAAATACATTCAAAAGGAGAAGAAAGAACAGAATCTGAAGCTTTTGCTTGGCATTTCTGTCACCCATATATACAGATTTCACTTAGGTGCATGCTTAAACTGTTGTATTTTAATTTTTACAGCATAAACATCTGATTTTCCACACAGAAAGAGCTGGTTGTTCCCAGCTCTTTCTGCCAGTGAAGGACAGCGTTTCTTAGAGCAAGGAGATCACTGGCTTTTCTGCCAAGATGCAGCAAAACACAGAGGTAGGGGCTACACTCCTGCCCTGCTCCTGTCTTCTTCAGGACTGAAGTGAACTGCTATAGAAAAGAAGCAGGAAAAGAAATTTTGGAGTGCTTAAAAAGGCAAAATGTTTTGTGACCTTTGAAACAGCACTGCAGAAATCCAGCTGTCTCATGAGCAAGCACCAGACACAGCAGCATTAGTAAGCCGAGCACTGAGGGGCTCAGTCCGACGGTTTGCTTAGAGAGGAAATTGCTCGGGTAAAGGTTTTTAAAGCTCAGCTCACACGTGCACACACCCTGCCCAGAAAAATATATTCTGAGCTTTTTCTCTTAACACTTCTCATTTTCTGACTGAGATAATTGAATGACTCAGTGAACATGGCTGGCATTAAAATCTTGGGGGAGGGAAAAGCAGAGGTAGCAAGCTCTAAATCCTCTGCCAAATCCCCTTTTCATAATTTATAGTCTGTCACCAGTTTATCACTGAGAACTGTCCCTCTTTTTCTCATTCTCCAGGCTCCTTTCCCAGTGGACAGTCCATGCCAGCTGTCTCGGCAGCAGGAACGTCCTTTTTTTCCCAAGCCTCGACCTGTGGGAAAATCTTCATTGGCCAGTAATTGATTCCACCCTGCCAGCTCCATTACTTTAGTCCACAGTCAAACTGCCAGCAAGCTGGAGACAGGCAGCCTCAGCCCTCCCCTGCTCCCGCTATTGAACCCCCTCCTGCCTGGCCTGTTGGCTACCGGGGCTCTGAGATGATGTGTCAGCCCGCCCTGCAATTAGCACTAATCTGAAAATTGGCCTTTGCTAGCAAAGCCAAGCACCTGACAGCTAATTGTTGATGTCAGATTGATGTGCATTTAATATGGAAAGGTTATTTATCAAAGAGCACGGGGTTTTTTTTTTTCTGTTGGTCTTGGTTTGTCCCTGGATTGCCACAGGCGCTTACAGCCCACAGACCAATAAAGATCTTATACTTCATTTAACTTAAGGAGCCTTCTAAATACCCTTTTCAAACTGTCGGTGTAGGGCAGTTCAGTACTCATCTATTTATAGTGTTTATAAAGAAATCACTGCTAAGCAAGCAATTATTGTTTTTAGTCTCTTTTTTTTGGAATCAAAATATTGGGGGGTGAAGAAAGTTTGATAACAGAATAGCAACTGCTGGCCAGCTCTGGGATTAAAAATGAAGTTTTGACTCATCCCCAGAGTCTTGCCAGCCTTTCCTTACGCCAGGCTACTTCAATGTTTACAGTATTATTTCTGATTTCCATGGCTGTGTGTGTCATAGGAAACACATGGGGGAAAACACAGGTCCTGTTGATTTTAACACAGGTTTTGCCACTCATGACAACAGATCAGGAACTTCTCTGGCAGTTTTGTGGAGACAAAAGGGCATGATTCTTCAAGTCCTCATCCTGGCATCAGATGGCAGAAAGTGAAGCCACGTGCACATGAAAACCCCTCACACTGCAGTGAAGTTGGCTGATATCTATCTATCCATCCATCCATCCAGGTATTGTAAAATTGGGTCTCTTGATGATGAAAGCTGTAGCTAAATGTTTTCCATGAGTGTCAGGCAATCGCTAGACTGAAAACAGGATGCAATACAAACATTACTATTGGGAGCATCTGCCTGATGCTGCACAGTTTGCCATCTAGCACCTCCATAAACAACCTGAAAAAGCAAATCCACCCAACATTTGAACAAAATCAAATGACAAAATAATTTGAACAAAATCAAATAACATTTTTTCAGACTGGACACATATTTTAGGTCATGATAAAGTCCTGCTAAAAAACAATAAGGCTTTGCAAACGCTTAGAGGGAATTAATATATCCTATGGAGCCTTGGAGGTCAGCAAAGATACTAGTGGTGCATGTAAAACTCTGCCATAGAACCTACAGTAAGAAAAAAAAGATGATGGTTTTAAATGAAGCAAGAGGGAAGACAGTCTCCAGCACAAAGAGCTATGAAAAGTGATAAATCAGAAGGGACACAAACACACCAACAGTTTGATACAAATTATATTCTGACAGGGAAAAGTACCAGGGTGAGTTGTGTGAAGCAATTGCTCATATTCATTCCACAGGTGGAGGAAAACATTGTTCCTGTATATCAAACATCTCTTTTTTGAATGAAGGTAGTCAAGTATGTTACAGTCTCCCGACCTCTAAACTATCTATCTCTAAACTGACTATCTTTTAAAATAAGAAAGTATATAATTTGTATTCTTCCACTAACTTCACACCACAAAAATTTAAGTGGAAAGTACCCTACCATGCAGGATCTAGGGAAGGACCTTCACTGCAAAAAAAAGAAATTTCAAAAGAAAATATTAATTAATTAATGTTTCATCATTCATTAGGCATTGCCTGGATAACAAGATCTGTGCTAACGTAATGAATGGAGCAATGTGAGCAGACAAAGTGGAGGCAACCAACTTACTGGGGCTGGGTGCTGGGGCAGGCAGAAGCTGCTCTCAGTACCCAGCATCCAGCAGAGCTAGCAAAGTCCTGCACGTCCTGGTGGTCCTCAGACAGATGGACAAAGTTACACCAAACTTTCATCACAATCAGGGCTGCCACTTCACCAGGCCTGCTGTACTCTGCTGAGACCAGAAATCACCCCACATGCTCTGACGAGCCCTGGGCATGGTGACCCTTTTGGGCTGAAACTCCAGGCCAGTGTGGATTTAGGAAGAGCAGCTCGTGGGCAGGGCAATGGGCTGCTGGCAAAGGATGGGTGCATCCTGCACATATCCATCACGGCGTGTCCTCCTGCTGCATAAACACTGACTCCAGACACGAAACTCCCCTCCTGGTGCCCTTGCAGCCAGTATGGAAACTAAGCAAATGCTTCGTTTCAAATACATGCTTCAACCCCGTGGGTTGCTCCTTGGTCAGGCTTTAAAGACGTGTTGGGAAGTTTTGGCAGCGTTGCTTTCAACTTGGCCAGCGAGGAGATGTTGAAAGTTACACGACTGCATCCACACTGGAGTTCTGAAATGTGTTAATTAAGACATTCTGTTACCAACCCTTTCCTTCCTACGCAAGACAAAACCCACCGGGTGCTAAACGTGCCTGAAATGTTTCGTATGTTTTAATGCTTCCCTGAATATGGATCAATTTTAACACTTTTTATAATGCCTGTATCCTAGCCAAGACAAAGCCGATGACTCCAGTCTGAGTCAAGCACATGTTTAACACCCTCTGCTGAATAGGTCCTAGAAGAGGAGAGACTTCAAGAAGTCAGGGCAGGATAGCAGCTGGGTAGGTGTTTGTCTGAGCTGTTCTTAAAGACTTCCAGTACCAAAAGCTGCACAAGTTCCCTCTGGCAATTTATCGTGCTCCTTCAGTTTCCTTGCTGATAGAAATAATTTTATGAAGTCTAATGCAATGCTCTCCTACTGCAATTTAAACCATTGCTTTTCTTTCCTGTCTTCCATGGACACAAAGAACACTGCTCCCCACAGCTGATGTGTACTTACTTGAAGCCCTCCTTATTTTCGTTTGTCCAAACAATGCTGATTTGTCAATGTTTCCTCAGAAATGTATCCCAGGTCCCTGAGTGCTCTTTTCCTCTGCATTCTCAACAACTGACCTTTTTGCAGTGCTGAAACTGAAACTGGAACTGTTGCCCCAGTGGAGGCCACACAAGTGTGAGCAGAGTGGAAGGATGAGGTTGAAGGTCCTACCAAGCCATTCTCCTATTACATGTCCCAGTAGGACACTTGCCTTCCCCACCACAACATGACAAAGCTGAACTGTTCCCCTCTGCAATGCCATTTTGCCGAACTGTCGCTTCTCACTTCATCATTTCACAAGTCAGGAGAGCCACTGGAACCAGGTGCTTCCCCACCACCCCTTTGTGCACTGAGGGTTTGGGCAGAATTCCTTCAAATCTTGCTATTCCCAAGGGGTAGGCTCTCCTCACCAATCCTTCCCCAATCCAGATAATTCCTGCTCCCTGCTCTCCCACTGCTCGCTTGGCAAACTTGGGCACCTCTGGGGTAACTGCTGGTGAGTTTCTAATTCCACCATGACGGATCCCAAAAGACGACTCTGGTGAGGGACTGTCCAAGTATTATTCTTGTCTGCAATTTACACAACATAAACATTATTTGGACACCCATCAGCACACATTCTTGTATGGAGTACAGGAGCTGCTAGTTAAGCAAGAGTTTCAGCAACAAAAAAGGGGGGAAATTTTCATTACAGTGTTTTCTCTTCCTTAAGTATTAGTATCACTAGGAAATACATATCCCTGTAATCTAGAACAAGGGTTTACGTCTTAGAATATAAAACCTTCTTTCTATTGGATTGGAATCCATCTGTCTTGATCAGCTTCTATCTTGAGATACTTAAAAAAGAAGGAAAAAAATGCAATTTTAGCAATAGCTAAAATAAGGAAAAGATCTCAGCCTGTCCAACCAAAACAATGACCTGATGCAGAAGTCAAGTCTATCAGGTAATGCTCAAGGGAACATTTTAAATAAGGAAAAAAGAGTGGAAGTGGGAAAAAAATATCATCATTGTATTCTTATGCAGTAATGTTCCTCCACTAGCATTAACAGCTTATCTCCCCATCTAAGCACTTCTCGATAACAGACTGGGTTTTATGTTGAGTACAGGCTGTACCAAGTCACTAAAACCATTCTATTGTTAAAGATTATATAAAATGGTCAATCAAAGTGTCACTTCTTCCTGCCCATCCCCCAGGCTGCCATTGCAATAATTCCATATAAAAGCCAAGCATGAAGGGGGAGCAAAGCACCAGGAGAGGGAGAAAATGGCATGTAGCAGAGCCAGCAGGCACATGGGACACCCCACCACCACAGAGGGTTTTACTGCAATGTCACCTAAGCAAAAATATCCAAATAAAACTTGTTTAGTGAACTTGTCCTTGCAAAAAAAAAAATGTGTTTAGCACTCTGTGCACCTGCAGGGCTGCTGAGCATCTTTCCATGCCTTGTCTGGTACAACGGGTCCCAGCAAAACACAGATGTGGGAGATGAAGCCAGAACAGGCTCAGGAGAAGTCCACTTTTCTAGTATTTTGAATGGTATTTCTAGATAACCATACCACATCCATGGCTCAGAAATAAGCTGTGTCAGATGAAAACAATGGGAAACCATGACATTTGGTAACTGAATTCAAAAAGCTGCTTGTTTTGTTGGTGGTGGTGGGTTGGGTTTTTTCCCCCAAGTAGGTTTTCATACCTATTATGGTGGAATTTTGAAGGGGTTTTCTGAGAAGGCCTAAACTGGTAAAAGGTGGCAGTTTGGAGCTCAATGTCCAGTGTTCATGTGGGATGGGAAACAGCTCCTCTAAGCTTGAACAATCCCACAGGCATGATGAGCAGCAGGGCTTTGGGGACAAAGTCCTTCTATGCATGAGAGCAAAGTAAATCCTTACACTGAAAGAACAATCAATCCCTAGCATAAAACAGTATTACAGACCTCTATCACACCTGCCCTCAGTCATCCCTGTTTCTCAGCACCAGAAGGACACAAAGCAGTTGCACGTCACCCTTAATGCTCATATTCCTGGGAAAACTGAGTAGGCAGGAGAACTGCATTCATTTGCGCAGGCTTGAAATAAGCCTTTGTTAAGTATTTGCTTAACATACAAATGCCTTTCACATCTCAAGATACACAAATCAAGCCCATGTTCTAATTAAGGAAGGGATCAGATGAAGCCCTCCCTCCAGCAGAGATTTTCCAAAATTTTTGCCTGGATTCAGCTGCATATTCTAAGCACATGGATTGACAGGGAGGGGAGACGGGTAACAGAGGGCTCGTGCTATTTGTGATTTGTGCTAGAGAGTACATAAAGAAAGGGAACCAGAAAAATAATCCCCACTTCTCAAATGCCCAAGAGCTGATCGAGACCAAATACAGTTTGTATCAACAAGAGCAGCAAACCACCAGCATATCTCATTTTCATCTGCTATCCATAGGGGTCCATCATGAGAGCTTTAAAGGAAATCTGCACATCATTGCACCGGGATCCATGTTTTCTCTCTCATACACAGCTTGCAGGCACACACAGGCATAGCTGTATCATGTGCTGGCAAGTAACGGAGAAGTTGAGCAAACATACCTGAAATAGCTCTCATACTTAGAGATGCCAAACAGGCTCCTTACACCATTTCCAGAGGGGCTTTTTTCCCCAGCTCCCTGCATCCCCCAGCCACTCAAACAACAGTTGCTCCTGTGGGCTTGCTCTCTCACACAGTCATCAATTACAAGGTGATGACTTGAAGAACAATCATTTGTCACTGCAAGCCAAAACGAGCAGCCCTGCTCCTTTGTGCCCAGTTCTGATGAGGAGTTTCCCCAGGTCCAGGCTTGCTCCAGGGCTGTGTGTGCTCTTGCCCCACTGTCCAGTCCTCTTGCCTCCCTCACTTCTTTCCTTCTAGCCTGCTCTCTCAGGCTTTTGCAGGGAGCAAAGCTTTCTCTCCTCTTTTCTGCCTCTTCCCCTGGCCCAGCTGTGCTACCCATCCTCCCAGGCGCTCAGGATGCTGTGACAGGTGAAGCAGAGCTACAAACACCCCAATCAACACGACTGCTGTGTGTTGGGAGCTTAATCCTGCTGCTGCCCCATTGCAAAAGCACCCAAAACTGAAAGCTAGTGCATTCACTAGGAGTTGGTTGATCAACAAAGGAGACTGAGGACCAAACCTGCTTTGCTGAAGAACCAGGAGGGTTTAGGAAGCAGAGAAAATAACTGAGCAACACAGAGAGGGTATCTGAGAGATGGTAGGGGAGGCTCAGCTAAGGGTGGGGAAGATAGTCTGGAAATGGCAAATGAAAAAGAGAAGCTGGGCTGCTATGAAGAAGCTTACTGGCAGAGAAATCTAAGAGATGAGACAGGGAGCAGATGCTCCTCTGCTTTAGATGTTTAAAACAGGACTGATGGTCATGCAAGATGCTGCATTGCAGGGCAGTGGGGATGCCCTGGGCGACAGTCCCCTGCCAGCAAGGTGAGGCTGGTGTCCCCATCCCCTGCAGCGGGATTTGTGCCAGGGAACCTCTTCTCCACACAGCGTCCTGCCTGCCACTGGGGCAACCATCACAAACTCCTCCGGAGACAATTCGACTTTGAAGCCACAGCATTCCCCTGGGATTGGGGCTTCCCTGCATGGCCTGAGGGCAACACCATATGGGAGTCACCGGGTTTGGCTTTGCAGTTCAATTAAATAAAAATAAAAGCATGAACAAATCTCAGGTTCCCTCGCGGGGAGGACACGGACGGGGACGGTCTTCCCGGTAGCTGCCTAATCGCTCGCAGGGTGAAGGCCCCACTCCTGTCAGCACAAACCAGCAATTACGATTAATGGGCTGTGGCAATCGGATCCCAGCACTAACGGAGACAGCAGGTCCCACCATTTGCATGCAGTAAATTATTCAGGCTGTCAGCTGCTCGGATGCGGATCGGTGATGCTGCGGTTAAACGCCGGCCACATGGCTAATCTGAGGTGTGCCCGCCAGCCCCGCTCGGGGCTCAGGACAGCTGTGCCACCGGCACGGCCCCGCAAGCCCCAGCCCGACCCCGGCTGTCACAGCAGGCACACGGCTAACAGCGTGTCCTTCCGGCAGCAAAAAGCACCGGGAGAAGCTCAACAGTGTCTCACTTAGCTTAAATTTCAAGGGATTGTGAACCTGGGAATATGGGGAGAGTTGGATGCCAGAGAGCAGCTTCAGTGACCAAGCCTCCCTGAGCCTCCAGACATGGACATGTTTCTCAGGAATTAAATGAATGGCTGGACTCAAAATTGGAGTATTCCTATACTGAAAACACAGCATCATATAATAAATTCGGGGCTTGCCAGTTAAACCTGATTTTTACAAAGCCAAAGGCAGTGCTCTAGAAGGACCTCAGTTCAGATGAGTACCCAGTGAGTACCTGTCATGAGCACCCACAGGCCATGCTGATGAACTAGGTGTGCACTGCCAACATCGCCTTCTGCCTACCCGGCTGTGAGGAGTGCGTTTTAATGTACCCACCCTCACGCGAAAAATAACTGATTCAGAATAACTTTTTAGGGTGGAAAGACTGAACTCTCCTAAGCATGACTACTTTTTTCCTGGAGCACAGCACGAAGAATAGCAAATGTGGGGCAGAAGGGAAAGGGTTATTTGTAAAGTAATGTGGAAAAAAAACTAAACCAACATCCCAGGCAGTTGTCTACCCATGCATAGATGCAGTTCTTCATCTCTTTTCCCACGAAGAAAAGTGATGCCAAGGGACCTGACACAAACACAAACTCAGAAGGATGAAGTTGTTTCTTCATTAGCACCTCAGTGTGGACAACTGCAGCAAAATCCTCTCATTTACATTCAAATCAGACCTGCTTCATGCAGGGGTCTGCCCACATTCATTGGTGCACAGCCTGAGAGGGGCTGTATTTCATGTCAGGAGCTTGAAATGGTTCAGAGCTGTCCCACATGGCTCAGTACCCCAGAAACACCTGTACCCTCGCTAAGCACCATCCCCCCCCAACAAACATGCTGGGCTGCAGCACTGGCAGCTCTCTTGGGAGTACTTGGCTTTCTCAAACATGCAGGTCTTTTAGTGGAAAGGAAACATTTGATTAAGAAATATAAATAGTGACAGGCATTACTCTATGGAAAACTAAAAAAAACCCAAAACACCATAGATCAATCCTCAGTCTTTGAGAGTTTGAAATTTAAAAATTAAGATAAATAAAAGAGAGATGGCAAATAGTAATACTCTGTGTGAGCACAGTAGCATAAATTGGTAGGAGAGGCATGATAAAGGATAGCAAAACTGAAGCTTAGGAGCACGAGGTCACTTTACTAAATAAGTACCTCCTTGAGAATGTACAGGCAGATTGAGGTGCCCGTGTCGGCCTGATCTCTTCAGCACTGAGCTCACATCTATTTGAAAATGTCTAGGCATATCCCATTCAGTTTGACCGTATTTAGAACAAGTAATTAAGAGTGTGATTGCCAGAAGGTCAAGCTATTTCAGATCTACAAAGACTTAAAATTCATTCAAGTGCTCAGAGGTATGCACTGAATAGTCCTATCGCGACCAAAGGGCCACGTAGCAGCACAGAAGTTTAGGCAGCAGTATGAGTTTTCACACATCAGAGCCATATTTTTATCCTCATTGAGGTCCAAAGTACTTATGCATCTATACACTAGCAGTAAAACAACAGAGTGATCCTTTATGACAGTATGACCATAATCTAACTTGACAAATGCAGTTGTCAGCATCCCTTAAAGTAAATTATAACTACGCCCCTTTGGCTAAATCCTGAGCCCTTTCAAATAACAAAACAAAGAGCTCTCTCCCAAGAGTTGTGTTCTCTGCATTGTATTTTCTGACATGCTTTCCCACCATCAACCTTTCATCCTGTTGAACTAATTTCCATTGTAAGCGGCGTAGGGCAGGGAGGATAAGTCCCTTTAACTTCATGCTGGTGAAGTGTGGGCCCGCCTGGAGGAAAGGCAGCAGAGAGGGCACATCCCTGGCAGGGCCAACCACCAAGTTGTGTGTCCTGTTGAATCGGGCAACATGTACATACAGCTGTGTTTTTCTGTAAAGAGCGGGGAAACTGGGACTAACAACTGGGGAAAGGTCCTCCCCAACTGCCCATCTTCAGAGCTCACAAAGTGCTATGGCGGTTTGCACCAAGGTGTTTGGTTGCAGCTCTTCCAGCCTGCTGCCCTCACCGCTACCAGCAAACAAGGCACCCAAAATAACGTCAGAGACATTGAAATTGACCCTTTTACAGGAAGGGCTCAGCTGAGCTCTGGGTCCTACCACGATGCAGACAAGAGATGCAGCAAGGTCCTGCCAGAGGCACTGTTGCAGAGGGCCAGCAGCACACTTTTGTCTGTGTAAATGGAAGAAAGAAGCCTTTTACAGCCTATTTTCTCCCCTCAGTACACATGTGCATTTATACTCTTTACTGTACACTATACACCTCTCTGGCTTGCACAAGCTCCTGCTCTGCCCACTTTCATGCACCCGAGACTCAATCCTGCTCCAGGAAGACCTCCTGCCCTTTCAAAACCTCTTAATAAATGTGGAACAATAAGAGCACTTCTTTGTCATGAATACAGGGCCTCTTGGTCTGTGTGTCCCATCTCGGACTGGTTTTGCCCTCCAGCAAGAGGGAAATTGTAATGATGCTGTCAGGGATGTTTGGGTGCTTTATCACCAAAAGATTTCCCATGAAACGCTATATGCCTGCAGGGAGGGTGGATAGAGCCCAAGACGAGCAGGAGTTTTGTGTGCATTGTTTACACATTGTTCTCCATAATTTCTTTATCCTAACGTTTTGATTTGCACCCATAGGAATTCTTTAGGTGAACCCTGCTTTCTGCATCAACATTAGATCTCAGCCCAGCCTGTGTGGTTACAGTTTTAGGGGGAGATGAAATTGCGGTCCTGCTCACATGCATGGCTTGCTTCACCAAGAGAATGGCTGGACCTCACAAACCCTGATCCTGCGGTTGCATCCTGCCCCTAACCTATGTCTCGCCCATGGGCATCCTCTTGCCCCAGTGTTCAGTAGTGCTCTTCTCCAGGAGACAGAAAGGCAACAGCCCCAGCTTGTCCCAGATGCCCTCCCTCCCTCCGTCTCCCCACCCCTGTCCCTATAAACACATCTTCCAAAACAAGCAACTGTAAAGATGAACTAGCCTTAAATGGAACAACCAGCAGGGTCAAAATTGTTTGGGAACTCACCTGGGAGTGAGTTTCTTGGGTGGGAAGTAGCAGAGCAGCTGTGCAAGAGCAGCAGCCCCTCCAAATAGCTTAGCAGGACCCAGGGAGGATGTGTCCATTGTGGCCTTTGCACACTGCATCTCTTTCAAGGTACCCAATATTGACCTTGAAAATCATCCTAAGTAAGGGCCTCTCCTGCTCCCATGTTTCCAGTGTGCAGCTTTCAGCAAAAGGACAAACATCTGGAGGACTAATAGGTTTATCAAGTCATGCTTTAGCCCTTGCTGTACACATCATCCACTCCTATCGCTGCCAAGAGACATGGTGAGAGGTTTAGTCAGACCATCCTGCCTCCAACATGGCCAACTGCTCGTGCAAACGGCAGGAGCAACAAAAGCACTCTGCCATCCTGCCCACAGGAGCCCTTGCCCAGGTGGCAGCGGAGCACAGCTCCAGCCCACAGGGTACAAGTAAGAGTCAGCAGAAATCCTTCCTCCTCATCCTAGCAGCTGAGGATAAACAAGACAGCCTGATGTGCCTGGTCACCACTGCCTTCCTCCCGTCCAGGGTCTCAGACAGACAGTATCCAGACTCAGAGAGGAAGCCTTCACCATGTCACCTAAACACAGCTCACAACAGAGATCTCAAAGGCACAGACTGCAGCCACCCGGATGTGCCTAACTGCAAGGCTGAGCCCTGATCAAAGCCAGGAAGTATTCAACCAGCCACCCTGATCCCACACACCATCTCAGGTCTCCTTAGATGCCTCGGGATCTGCAGTGCCCACAGACGCATGACCCTGGGGGGTAAATGTTTACAGCTGCAAGGCAGCTTCTGCTTACTGCTGCTTTCAGAGTCTCAGCAGATAGAAAATAGCAGGTGCATTAAGCTCCAAAATAAGATTATAACATGCTGTAAATTAAAGTACGATGAGCTCTTTGTGTTCAGTCAAATAAGGAATGATGCATGGAAAACAACAGGGGCTCACATTCATCTCCGAATGATCGTTCACAGGATGCACAACAATACAATTTCACACATGGAAATCAGAGAATGTCTCTGAAATGTAAGATCTGCTCTTCCTCGGTGTATTTTTTTCTTTTTCAGTAAAGATTTCCAATGTGCTGAAACCACTTATAATAATAATTAGAAAAAAAGAGTCCCTGGGAAATTATTGGCATGAACTTTTAGGTCTCTAAATTAAGGCCAGCCTAATTTTCCAATTAGGCAGCTTGATAGGCAAGATGACATGTGCAGAGTAGACGAGTAGGCTCTAAACGGCATTTTTATGAACATTTCTCATGCCTGCAGCAGCCTTTCTATACCCAACAGCTGAGGAGTGCACTTTCCCATGCCGTCAGGGGTGAGGAGGTTACGACTCCAGCATTGTGCCCCTTGTTTTTCACACAAGAACCCGGCGCGCCGCAGCGCTTGAAAGGGTCCAGCGCCCGGAGCCCCCCCAGCGCGCTGCCGGCTCCCCGCTGCCCCCGGCCCCGCGCCCACCGCCCGGGCAGGCGGCTCGGTTTAACCCGCCGCTGGGGCGGGCGCCTGGCAGCGCTAATTGGGACGGGGAGGACCTTTTTCAGAGTCGTTCAGTCGGTAAATGAAACTTCAGCTCCCCGGTGATCCAGCGTGTGCAAAGATGCCACAGCCCGAGGTGCAAAGGGCACGGCAAAGATTTTGAGCTGACGCTGCTCTTTCACAGCTCGAGCTGTCAGGCAGCTGCCTGTCTGTGCTGGCTCCCGGCCGCGCCTCCCCACTGCCCGCCCGGCCGAGGGAAACCCCAGCTCCGGGCTGCACATCCTCCCTAAGCGTGCTGAAGAACCAAATACCACTGTGAATTTAGCAGTGATCTTCTAGGGCAAACAGGAACCCAAGTCAGTGCGTGAGGCCCTCGGTCAGTTGGAGCAAAGCCTGGCCCCCAAGAGGTAATTAAATCACACACCAACTCCCGCTCTTAGGTGAACCCGAGCAAACCATGCCTGGCCTATTCAAACGTCCTTCTCTGGGTCAAGCAATTCAACAGCTAGACCCATGCTGGCCTGCCACAAACCAGGGTAGCTCAGGCAAGGGCTTTGGCAGACAGGCAAGGCAGGAGGTAGCCAACAACTACCAGGAGAGGACATTCAAACACAGGAGTCCAGGACCATCACCCCTCCTTGAAGGACAGCTGCCAGATGCTTCTGCCAGCCACACTGACAACACTGCCCATTACTTTGGTGTGGCTGGCACCGAACTCTGAGCTGGGATGGACATCCTTTTCACACCGTACAGGAGCCTGGACCTATGGAAATCTGTCTCACTGAGCTTATTCTCAGTTTGCCCATACATACAGTAGGAATAAAGAAGTAGGAACGATACCTGTATTGGAAGTGGCAGAGGGCAGCAGCCACATGCAGTAGCCACAGTCTCCCTTAAACTGCAGGGAAGGCCGTGCCAAACAAAGAGCAAACCAGTTTCAATACACAGAGGGTACCGATTTCCACCTTTTCTACTTCTGGAGAACCCCAATGCTCTGCAGTCGTTTGTCAACTGGATCCCAAAGTGAAGACTGTACCCTCCTAGCTCAGAAATAGATCATCTCCAGGTCAGGGCATTCAGAAGCTCCAAGCTTTCAAAAAGTTAGAGAAACAAAAAGAAGCAGTGTTCAACCAGAGTGGCCAAGTAAGATGAAAACAGAATCCCAGGATGGTTCAGGTTAAACAGCACATCTGGAGTTCATCTGGTCCGTTCCTCCCTGCTCAAACAGGGCCCCATGGTCCGTGCTGCCCAGGACCATGTGTAGAATTTTTTTTAAAGCATTTCCACAGGTGGAGACTCCACAACCTCTCTGGGCAACCTGTGCCAGTGCTCAGTCACTGCCAGTGTAAAACCGTTTCCTGATGTTCAGAGGGAACGTCCCATGTTTCAGTATGTACCCACGGCCTCTGGTCTTGGCACTGGGCACCACTGGTGTCCTCCTTCGGGCCCTTTTTGAAGACAGGAGTGACATTTGCTTTCCTTCAATGCTCAGGCAGCTCTCTCAGTCACCATGACCATCCAAAGATGCTCAACAAGGTGCTCAGACACTCCTTTGTAAGGCAGGTCAGGACATGTACAAACACTTTTCTCTGATGTGTTTATGTTTTGGTAATTGGCACATTAGACTGTGGCCTTCAACTTCAGTTAGTTTTGGGGTTTATTTGTATTCAATTGAGTCATTTTGACAAGAATTGAACAGCTCCTCTCCCTGGGAAGAGAAGCATGAAGCCCTTAAATTTCTTCCCCATGCTATGGGACTGAGACAGTGAAATAGCACTTAAGTACCCATATGTGTCATGTCTTAACACAAACCAGGTTTGAGGTTGAGAAGCTGTGCAAAGATTCAACCAGCGGAACTGCTGCTGTGTGAAAGACATTAACAGAGCTGGTATTTCAGTAGTTCTTTGATTTCTCATAAGATGGGAGAAAAAAGACCCAGTTTACTAGTTTGAAAGTCAACATTTTAAAATAATTTATATATGCCACCACTTTCAGAAGCTAGCTCAAAGCTGCAGAGTGACTACAGAATCTATCCCAAGGATGCCTACGATCCCTTAACCCAGTTGGGAAGTGTGACTTTTGGCTGCTCTTGACACCCAGCCTGCTGCAGACAGAAGTTAACAAATGGCAGATTTCCTCATTAGAGCCACCATGCAGTGAGTGCATCAGGGTGCTTAACTCTGATTGAATGAGGCACAGCCGAGAAGGCAACAAGAACACTTAGAGGTGTTTAAGATCTTACTCATGTTAGTCTAATGCAGTCATACCAGGGATATTTATTTTGGGTTATGGCCAGATGACAACGTAATAGCCCCATTTGGGCAGTCTAGACCCTTCATATGCGATAAGCACTTCCCCAGAATGTATAATGTACGAAAAAACCCCGTGTAGAGTGCATGTTTGTATCTAGTAAAAATGCTCTCTAGCCAAAACAGAAGACTGGAATAGATTTCCCAGCATATGGGATTAATGCTGCCAGGAAAGAATAAAAAGCTTGAACAATAATTTGCCTGATTTATAAACATGACAGTATTAAGAAATGAGGAGGAACCCAAACTTTCCAGAATGCCCTAAAAGAAAACAAAATGTGAAGTATTCTTTCCTTTAGAAACTAGCTCAGTGCCAAAGCTTTGGTGGCAATATGCTAATTTGTTTTCAATAGGCAGGTCTGATTTCTTCAGTGTTTCCCTTTTTCCTCATCTCATCACCTAAAGGCCTGGAATATGAAAGGGCAGACAAGCCCAGGAGGATTTACCAGGTCTTGTTATAGCACATCAGTCATCAAAGGAACATTGAACTATTCTCATTTTTCTTCCAACTCCACATCACGGTAAAGATATTTTTTCCAAGTATGTATAAAGTGTTTAATGTTCTGTTTATAAAAGGTAGAATTCTAGGACAACTTATTAAAGCCTTCAAAACAGGACCAGAATAAACACAAAAGAGAAATTACTGCTTCAGCTAAAACCCAAACCATCTTTGATTCAGTTTTTATCAAAGATAATTTTGCTTATAAGCACATATGTAAACCCAGAAAGCACTACGGACATTCAGGTTGAGAGTGAGAAGTGGACGTGGGTTAGGGTGAAGTTCACAAGCACTTCAGTTACAGGTCTAGAAAAGGTAAGTGTCCTCCTAGCAGAATGTGTGGAAATACTCCTTGCTTGTGCAGAAGGGAAGATTTGAGCCTGCTCACAGCCATTTGCTGCATAATCACCACTACAGAGAGTGCCTGACCAAGTGGGGAGGCAAGGCTGGGATGGCAGCAGCCTCCTCCTCCCTCTGCTGAGGATGCATTTCATGCTGCTCTCTGAGCACTCAGCGTTACAATTCTGAGTGCAAATTTTACACCAAGTATGAATTACAACTACTTGAAGTGAATCTCTCACGCTCATCCAAATCTAAGTGAGAAATTTCTCAACTAAGAAAGATGTGGGCAGTATGCAAAGTAAAATATGATTGAGGATGATGAAAACTCAGTATCTGCTAATGAAGTGGGGTTTGTGTTGTTACCTGAAAAATTTCAGAGCAAAAAAATCATTCAACACTTTCAAAACTCGAAACTGTTACAGGAAAAAAACCCCAAATGTCTGAAAAACAGATGAAGAAACAAATGTCTTATCAGATGCACAATCAAAAAAAGGTGAGAGAAGAAATCCATATAATTTTAGTAATGAACTTTGCTCATCTGGTCTGTGCTTCAGAGTAAGACGCATTTACGAAATTTAGAAGAAAATGCAGCATGGCATGTAGAGAAATTCCTGATTTTGGCAGTCAGAAGAACATAGTTGCAGAACTTGGTTTATACTGCCCTCACGATTCTCAGTAAAATGATGCATTTCCATTTACAGCTGGAATCTTGGTATGTATAAGTAGCATTCATTTGGTTCATATTAATAGTATATATAGTGATAAAAGTATTCCAGGTGGTGCTGTGGGCTGGGCACAGTGCCACAAGAGCTTCTGGGCTGGCTTTAGCCTCTCTTTATGTTAGCAGGAGCAGCTATCCTCTTACCTGAAATAAGAAAGACCTCCAAACAAAAATTCAGATTGATACCACTGCCCAAACCAAGACACACACAAGGCCACTCAGGGATCTGTACCATGTGGACAAGGAAATTTCACTGTGCATGGCTCTTGTACCTACACTTGTGCACATTTGACAGAAGAAAACGCAGAGAGAAGGAGCAAACAGGAATGTGGCCATGAAGAAAAAAGGGAACTCTTGGGGATAGGGAGCAACTGGCAGAGAAGTATCTGCATTTGTTATTTTTCTGTATGGATGGCCGTAGAAATACCTGCTTGCAATATCGATTTCTACTCTGATAAAAGGCTGGAGCAAAAAATAAGACTAAAAAAAGAATATAAAAAATAAGTCTTCCAAACACAGGTTATGCAATAGTGCCATCACGACTGTTCAGTAATGAACGCTGGTGGTTTCTTACTCCGTGTTAAGGACACATAGTCTCCACATATTCTTGGTATATGCAGGCATTACAGCTATGAAATGCAATTGCAACAGCCCTCCACAAAGACATTTCGGAATTCCCTGCTCTGCCTTTGCAATTCTGCCTTTGGGAGTTGTACAGAATCAAGGCAATGTGTAACGGGCACGGGCTACCCCAAAGAGAGACTCTTCCATGGGACAACTCTTGTATGAAGAGTTTGGAGGGCCAATTAATAACTGAAGGTTGCCGGAGATGAACCGGGACAACAACTGGTTCACCAAAAGCCATGAATACTAGCAGCAGCCTAAAGCCATTGGAGGTTCAACCTTGCAATTTGTATGACTGGGTCAGTTTATGCCAACCCTTGGGTTTCCAAATAGAACAGTCAGCTGGATTTGAAATAGCGACCACCACAGCCTCCAAAAGCTACTTCTCTAAAGGTTATCCAGAGGAGTGTTTGATAAAATCACTATTTGATACCCTACTGTGAAATAACTCTCATCCTGCTCCGAAACATTAACACATATACTTCCTCCCAGATCACTCTTATTGAAGGTTGATCAAGCATGTAAGATGAGTTACGTTCAACAGACAGGATTTCTTTAATATTTTAAATCCCTCCTGGCTTCTTAAAAAGCCTTCTTTTCCTACTGTAGTGATAGGATAACTCTTTACCTGGAGGCTAACACCCAATGAAATTCATGTTCAAAATCCCCTAATTAAGATCACTGAGATGAATGAGCAAATTAAAGCAACAAAATAAGCTTGCATTGCTTGTTTCCTCTGTCTTGCTTGGATCCATACTGATTTAAGAAACAAAATTTCAGTTTGCAAAACTATAAAAGGATCTGCTGGAACATGTTATGCGTTTACTGTGTGATTCCTCCTAGTATTTGGGTAAATAAATACCTTATACTAAAAATATTCTCCTTGACAGATCATGCATGGGATGTATCTCGGAAACTACCCATATCACATGACGTCAGGCATTGGAACAGGCTGTCCAGACAAGTAGTGGAATCACCACCTCTGGAAGTGCTCAAAAAATTTGTAGATGTGGCACTCAAGGACATGGTTTAGTGGTGAAGACGGCAGCGTTGGGTTAACAGTTGGACTCAATGATCATGAAGATCTTTTTCAACCTTAATAATTCTATGATTCTGTCTGCACTGTACCTCTTGGTTCAGTGTTATGAGAGGGCAACAGCAGGAAATAAGTTTTCTTTTGTTTATTTGGTCAAAGGTTTTCTTTTAGCCAGAGGTGTAAGAAATAATCACACCACTGTGCATATGGCTGTGGTTCCAGGTAAAAAGGCACTTCAGCTTTCCTTTTGCTTTTCTTTCTATATTTTTTCAAAAAAAACCCAAAAAAACCAAAACAAACCAAACCAAAAACCTTTTAAAAAATTACAGTGTTTAACTTACAAACAGGTTAAAGCTTTTGTATCCTGTTCTAAACAAATTTTGTTGGACCATATGAAGACCTGGGTGGCAACCTGACCCACCAGCCAGCTGTGATCTTACAGAATTGCTCCCCATTTCTGCACTGATGCCATCTTATCGAAGCACCTCCCAGATGAAGGCAAGGAAATGGATGTGTGAGCTGTGGCAGCCTGGAACTGGCTCCCTGGTACCCTGCTTCTTTAGGGATCCCTCACCTCCTCTTCCCTTACACGACTAAGACACCTATGTACTCAGTCACGAGAGGCAGAAGGAGCTACACCACTGCTCACGTGGCCTGCTCCAGCAGAAGGATGAGGTGTCTGTGGATTTGGGCAATACCTGCTTAAGCCAGTGTGCGTTTTGCTGAATTTTGTGCAATTTGCTGAATAACGTACATATAAAAGAAACACGTTGTCACTGGACAGTCACTGCAGACAAATAAGGCACACTACTTTAACAAATCTCATTTCATTCCAACATTTGGAGAAAATATTTTAAAATTAAACAGGCTTTCTTCTGAAATTCAGTGGTATGAATGGCAAATTCCACTTTCCCCCAGCACACCTGCTAGGCACTATGCAGATCACAAATGACTGTGCAGAATTCAGGCTTGGATATACCAGAAATCAAGAGAAATGTTCTCTGATAACAAAAGCTCCAAAAATACATAGGGAATATCATAGCATGATTCTTTGGTTGTGTGTTCAAACATCCATTATATTTATCTTAAATATATTTACAGAAAACTAAGACCTACACTTGGCCAACTACATTGAAACAGCTTCTTTTCCTTTTTATGAACCACCAGAGAAAATTTAGGAACATGCATTGGAAATGCAAGCTCTGATTAAAACAAAGAATATCCTCTAATTCCTCATGCAGATGGCGATAAAAGTTTGATGTACTGTAATAGATATTAAACTTACTATCTGCAGTAAAACAGCCTGCACTGCAACTTGGAAATCAGAAACCCTTGATGTTGTTCTGTATGAAACACCATCCTGCAAGCAGCACCATGACAGCAAGCTTTGGACTTCCTGCAGGGAAGATCAACATTCCTTTGGGATAGTATGATGGACTCTGAAGTTCTTTATACAAGAATATGAAAACATTCAGTTAACCTACAAAAGCTCAGTTAACCTTTCACCTTTAAATCTAAAGGCAAAGAGCTAGAAAGATGAGTGAATAAAAATGGAGCAAGAATTAGTTACAATGTGCTTATTGTCTTTTATTGATCTCATTTTTTACATAAGTGGACAGAAATTTTTCATTCATTTCCTGAGGAAGTATTTAATTTATGTAATTTGTTATAGAGCACAAAGTGCATCTCTTTGCAGTAAATTTACTCCTTTTGCTTTGTTTGCTTGCTCTCTGCAAGCCCTAAAAGCACTGCATCAGCTTCCAGCAATGTTGTATCACTGGCTGCCCCCAAGAACCTGGACGTCAGTTCAAGATCCAGCAATTTCAGGCGTACCCGGGTTCCTCTCTGATATTTTCTGTGAAGAAAAGGGGAGAGGGGGAAGAAGGTAAGTTTTGTTAAACAATGGTCTTGCATCTTCTAAAACTCTCTCCTCTTTGCAGACCCAAGTAGCAGCCCCACAGAAAACAAAGCGCTGCAATGAAGTCCAACATTGTTGTAATGCATCAGTGCTAAAACTGCTGGGACACACTCTGTAGCACCACAGAGCCAGTCTCTGCTGATACAACCCTGCCCATCGAAGAACAGACACCACCAGATCCCACTATGGGAATGCAGGCTCTACAAAAAAAGCAGTTTATTATATGGGAAACAGTTTGTGTCCTCCATCAAAATATTCTACTGTATCATCTGCTATCATGACAACAATTATCTGCAGGACAACATATCATCAAAGGGGAGGAAAAGTCATCATTAGATCACTGGTGACATTGCTATTATCAGAAAGTATAATGCCAGCTAACTATGGTTTATATTTCCAACCCTTCCTCAGGCAAGGAACTTTTCTTGTCTTATCCCCTCATCCAAAGAGTGGGCATTATCTGCAAGTTTTTTATTACATATAATTAAAAAGAAACCCCACAACTACTGTAATGAAACATTCTGCCTACAGGCTTGGGTTTTATTGTTTTATGCTCTTTTTTTCTTTCCTTTTCCTTTTAAGTCAGAAGATGTGAGCGTTCAACGTGTTTTTAAAACAGACCCTGTGTTAAGATGGCCATGCCAAATTAGTCAAGATTTTTTAAATACTAGCATGTTTTATAATGCACCTGGATAGCTACTGATTGAAGTCCAGCAGTAAAACTGAGAACTATTCTTCTTTTCAAAGTTCAAGTTGTACTTTTTTTTTCCATAGTCAAAGCAGAAAGAGCTGAAGATGCAGCAAGCTTAACTACCTTGAGCAAAAGCAAGAGAAAGTTCGAAACATTTTACAGTTACCAACAGAAAAAAATGTAATAGGGAAGTTCAGTTGCACCATTTCCACCTTGCTCATTTTCACCTCCATCTTGGACAGACAATCTTCTATGTCTGACAACGGCTTGCTAGCAAGAAGCAAAACTGAACCAGATTTCAACTTCCTTCAGCTCATCAAGTCAAGATTCATTTGGAAAACTAAACATCTTAAGAAAAGGTCCTGGACTTGTTTTCATGGTGGGTTTAGTTGTTGTTTTATTTTGTTTTCATTTTCTGTCAGTGCTATCTTACATTCACTTCCCGTGCCTCTTGGTTAACCCTGGGTAATATCTAGCAATGATCCAGACTGCAAAAGAAGATCTTTTGATACCTCCACCCTGAGTAGGTATGTGGGGTACATAGGGTACTCAGTCAGCAAGGGTTCTGCCAACACTTATCCCAACAAATCCTGTGATGATCTGCATGAGTCCAGTGGAAATAAAACACATTTTCTTAAAAAACATAGAAGTGAAGGCCCTCACCAGTCCAAAATGCAAGTAACCACTGCTGCAGTGAAGAGTATGGCACAGCTACCAAAGACAGAACACAGCTTATGTTTGGTTGTTACCTAAATTAGCTGAAAAAGGATAAATTCTGTCCCTTTCTCTGTGAAATATATGCATTTAAAAACACAACAATTTCACAACTGATGAGAATTATTTACAAAACCTAACGTGCAACATTTCAGTGTTGTGAAATCAAAAGGCAATGCATAAGACCAAAAAAGTGGATGGTATCTTCCAAGATTTTTTAGGCTTATTGAGAAGACAGTTCCCCAAAAAAAGTTTGGGATAAGAAGGAAAATGAAGAGGAAAGCTCCTTAGTGAAGTATCTTAAATGGAGACCAGCTGACTAGTAGTTCTAGCCATTTGGGTATATGGGAGAAATTCCCAGAAAATTCTCTAGCATGACCCAAACCTTCACCTTACTGACAGCTGCTGGCTAGATGGGTTGCCTTTGCCTCTAATCATGAAGTTATCCTGATCCCTAACAGTATTTTTGGCATAAAATACCAGACTTTACTGCCTTTATCAAGGGGGTGGGGGGAGAGGGGGGGGGATTAGGTTCTGAAGAAGGGCAAAATAAGAGGGAGAGAAGGAAATCTGAGGGAGAAATGGTCTGTGGAAACAGAAAAGAGGGAGAAGATACCTTTTAATGAGAAAACAGGAGGCTTGGAAAGACAGAAAAGAAGGGATAAATGTAAAGCATGTGACAAAAAAGCACTGAAAACACTGCAGGTGAATTGTGTAGAAATTCATACTATTTACAGTAGAGCCAAGAAGAGGAAAATGTCACTGAAAAGTAAAGACTGCATAAAACTATTAAAACCTGACTGACACTGAACTCAGATCTTTGAACTACAACATTCTGTGCTGCTTTAAAAAATCTTAATATATTTTAAACTTATTAAAACTTAAGACTAACACTACTGGTTCTGTTACAAATTTTAAAGACCAGTCATCCCTCTGCCTTTTTCTCCTCTCTTTCCTCCTACAGGAAAAGCAGCTCACCAGTAACCTAAAGCAGGACACTGTTGAGAAAACTACCTTCAGGGTCCAACACTTCTACAGAGATCGAACTGAATGAGGTTTAAATTGAATTAGAAGTCCTCTCTCTATTTGACAGCACAAAGTGGGAGAGATACTGAGCTCCATCTTTGTAACTGAAATACAAAATACTATTTACATCATGCATCAGTTCCTTTTGGGCTGATTGCTTGACTACAGTGATGTTTTACAAGTAAATAGATGAAACTAATTTTTTTAATCAATCCTTTAAAAATACTATTTATAACCAAGGAACTCCACATGGAAAATCTGTGAAGAAACTGTACTTCTCATGATTAAAGCATCTAATTTTATAGAAAATAAACAAATAAATAAACTTAAGCATGACTCCCCCAATTTTAGCACTGCTCACTGTACAGTCTGCAGAGAACTTTGCTCCAATTTCCAGACATGACTTTAGCATGTATTTGTAATGCAAAATCCAAGCAATTGTATTTTCATAAGAAGAATCATAATTTTCAATGCTGCTTCAGTAACTGGAACAGATTCCAGATACTTTAATCGTACTTAACTCAATTATTAAAGAAGCTTTTCCAGTCACAGCACATCTGCTTACAAAAAGATCACGATGAACATCTCTTTGAGGAGCTGACACAACTGCCAATTTTTATGAATATAAACGTTTGGGTTTGTGACAGATGTTCCCTACAGCTAAAACACTTCAAGAGTATGTAGATGATGTAGAAAAAGCAGAAACATGAACACAACATGCAGTGGTGGTCTATCCACCACATTTCAGAGCAAGAGTAAATGATAGGTTGTTCTATGCATAGTAATCATATTCTATCCACAAAGGTATTTATCCTTAAAACAGATAAAACTATCCTATGGTTAAAGCAGAAGCTTGAAGCAGGACCCAGAAACAAAGCAGGCATTTTATTATTTTCAGGAATAGTGGCCTAGGAGACACAGGACACCAGTGTAAAAGGAAAGAAACCATCTACTTACTCCATTTTGCAAAAGGACTTGCTTTATTTTTAAGTAACAATGCTGGTATTCAAGATCATCTTATCCAATGACCATCAGCAGGTACCATTAACCTTCACCCAACCCCCAAACACTGTGTTTCTCAAGGATCCACGTGTTTTCCTCCTACCACCTCCTATTGCCAGGTAAAAGTATTAAATCCACTGAGAAGTAGACAAAGGTGTTCAGTTACATACACAAATGAAGGTATAAGAATTTCTCTAGAACTTAAAAAAAATATTTTGCAAGTAGACTCAAAGCTTGATCCACTTCCATAGAATTTATTTACAACAGCTATGAATTTTAACCCTTTGGGAACACCAATTTTGAATGGAAGGACTCCACCTAACACCCACATTCAGAGATGGGAATCCACCGGCTGCTGTTGCTGAGCCATGACCCCTTCTCAAGCCAGTGTCCAGAGCACCCACTGAAGCCCCACCAGACACCTTTGCCTGAACTTCAGCCAAGGAACAATGGGTCCCAAAAAGCTTTCTCTGTTTTAAATGTGTACCTGCAGGCTTCTCTCCAACTCTTCTGGAGTGGGCAAAGCACCAAGAACAAGTTGTACCTTCCCTCAAACATCCACTTCCAGAAGATGACAATTACTTAAGTTAGAGGCAACCCAAATAACTGCCTCAGTGCTCTTTGTAATTTTTGAATTGCCATGGAAAAGAACTAGAAAATAAGCAAAATGAAAATCCTTTTTCTTATTCACCATAAGTCTGTGCAACCACACATCACCTATGTAACACAGAATGTGACAGCACAGAGAAAGCACACAGTATAGCCTTGCTAATTTTAAAGAAATTTTAAAAACAAATACAAAAATTAAAGTTTGTCCTGTTAGTACATTTAAAATAGGGTCTATTATCCTTGCATGCAAATATCAAACCACTGTGTCAACTTACAAAAAGTAGGTCTTCTCTTTGCTAATCACAGGAGAAGCACAGTGTGCACTTTCAAAATCAAGTGACTTGGAAGCTTCCTTCTGACTGTCTATACCCCTTTTATTGCAACCTGGTCTCTATGCTGATCCTTTCACTTTTGCACTGAAGCTTTAAATCTCTCAAAATCTTAATGGAAAATTAAAGGCTTTAGCCAAAACTCCCCAAACTCTTCAGTCAAGATTTTAAACTTGTAATTTTAAAGTAATTTTACTATGTGAAAGATATATGAAGAAAAAAAACCCCAATATTTTTACATAATAAAACTGGAGGGGGAGGATATGGAATGACATATTTCAGCTCCTGCTAATTAAGAATGCTGGGGGGGGGTAATGCTTTTTTAACTTAAAAGTCATTCCAGGTTACAGCAAAAGGTCTACAAATGGAGTTACCTTGGAAAGCAATGAGCATGTAATTTCAAGGAGGCTATAACTAAAAATGGGGATCCTAATTATACCAATTTTGGCCAAGAAAATGGGACAGTAGTTTTGCAGGTGTGCAATTTCACATGCAAAGGAAGCATCCTTATTACTAAATGGCATTAAGAACTTTATTCAAACTCTAAATTATAGGTGTAGACATTAAAGCATTTTGTTAAACTATTCAATATTTAAAACTGCATATGATCACAAATTAGCAAGCAGTCCTTTTTCTATTAAAACTGCTCAAGTTATTAGTTTAAAATTTAAGGCAACAAAGCTTCTATTCTTGGAAACATTGCTACAAAAATAACAATGCAATTACAGAAATGGTTGAGTCTCACCAGGTCTTGGCTGCTATTTCCCACTCATTTCAAAAGCACATTCACAGAAATGTTCTGTTTTATACTATAAAAATACAGGACTGATATTTTGAGACAAGCAGCATATTTTGGCTCATATACCCTCTACTTTGTTACTGATGTGTTTCAGTGCCCATTGCCTCCTTTTGGAACAATAACCTGTGCAATACAAGGCTGAATCAACTTGCTAGGGCTGGCTATGAGCACTCTCCTCCACTGTCCGTTCTTTCATGCCCTCTGTGCCACCCCTCAGGTATGTGCACTTCCGAAAGGAGTAGGAAGGAAACTCTTAAACTTGGGGTTTAATTCCTACACTGAGGGTGTAACTTAGAAAAAGTTACAAAATTAATTTGACTTTTTTACATTTTTTGCATCATTATTTAATGTCTCCCAGCACAGTCTAGTGATGGCTTTCAAAAACTGCAATGAAAGGAATCCCTGGATTATCTTCCACACAAAATCAATTAATATAAAACACTCCAAAGACACGGTTAGAGTTGAACCATGGTACTCTCAGTGAATGCCACCAGAAGTCTTGATGCCTTTCATTTTTGCACTATGAGAATTTCAAAGTGTGTTTTTCAGATCCATTATTCAAGAGGTTTTGTTTCAGTACCTTAGCACAGTACAGAACAGTTTACAAAATTCGTAAACGTTTCACTTTCTCTTTGTTTTTTTTATTATGTGAAAGACACCACATTATCAACCTCAGAAAAAATAAAAGAGCAGCAAAGGTAGTGAAATAAATTAACCATCATCTTCTCTCCAGATTTTTTGTTCACCATTCTTACCACCGTTCAAATCCACTCAAAATCACCCTGTAGCCCCTCATTAGTAATACTGAAATGATAAAGCATCCCCAGAAGCAAACCCACCTCTAACTAACTGCAGCCAGCAGCAAAGCAGTGCAGCTGGTGTGGAACAAAGCTGTGTGCGGAACAATTCATCCCACCTCTAAAAAAATGTTTTGAAGCATTCACAGATGCTGCCTGAGCCCACATTGGTCTCAACTTTATCAGCAAAGGGACGCCCTACAGCTGGCTTAAGGAGCACAGATCTGTATGAGTTTTGTACAGGTCACCCTCTGATGCCCCACAGTGAAGGAGCTCTGCAAAAGCACAACACTTCCCAGAAACTTCTCCCTCACTGCCAGTAATACACAAAATTCTTGTTCAGAAAATATATGGATGAGAAGAGCAAATTGCTGTCAAGCTGAAGGCAGTGCATTTCTATGTAAAAATCTACATCTTGTAAAGTGTCTTTTTACAGTGAGGTACACATTGCACATGTAGTGATGGGGATGGCAATCCTGCATCCAGAAGGTCCAGACAG
>VZRV01003964.1:37201-88203 GCA_013398115.1 Falcunculus frontatus
CCCCCCCCGAATGAGCTCCTAGGCAATGCTGGGGCAAAAAGGCCAAATCCCAGTTTTGTACACAGCAGCAATGGCAGAATGCGGCAGCAGAAAGGTACTGTGAATTTTGCACAGAGTAGAACATGGACGGTGAAAGAGTATCTGGGAGAGTAGTATCATGGGCTACTATCCTGCTGACTGCTTTTCTTTAAAGGCTGTTAAAGAGAGGACAAAGAACATGCATAAAACTAAATGACCAGGTAAAGATCTTGATCTGTTATTAAAACGATTGAGCTGTCTATACAGAAAGAAAATACTGGTATTAAGAGGTGCTTAAATCTGAGAAAAGTATGTAATAATCAGGAAAGCGAAGTCCAACTAATGCAGATGAGAATGACAATTTGCAAATAATGTTGATGAGCCAATAGGAAAAAACTCCAAGCTCTGAGACTTTTCAGCCATTGATGGCTTCAACTGAAGAGATGTCAAAACAGATGTGCTAGTTCAGTTCAGGACAACCTGCTGAAATGTCATGTCTCATGATACAGTGAAGTCCTGAGAGATGACCTGAAGGTCTCTTTTGGCTTAAATTTTATTCATCCATTATTTATTACCACAGCATCCAGTCATTCAAATAAGGGATGGATGCTCAAAATAGGATTTGCAAAGCATCTCTGTTCTCTGCAATCAAACACTTCACAAAAATGCTCCAAGGTTGCTGGCTACATTCTGTCAGAAAATGCAATCTCTCTTCTTGTGACTCATCAACCCATTACCACTTCAGCTGTATTTGTTTGCTACTCAATTTGTTTTCCTCTTTCCTTGAACCAAGAAAGTAAACATGCTCTCATTTCTTCTGAGCAGTTACTGCTTGTGACACCTGCTTAATAATTCTTCAGAATATTTTTGCTCCTTGTGCCAAATCCATATTTCTACAAGGAAACAGGCTATACTCTGCTAGACAGAAGCACAGATCTAGATACTCTGCTAGATAAAAGCAGATAAAAGCCTCTCATATTCTTGGAAGCATTTAGCAGAATACTTTAGGAGTGTGTGAAATGATCAACTTAACAGTCATTGTCACCTGGTGTTTTGGAACAACAGTGCATAAGCAGATCCTATGGCAAACCCTGCTTTGTACTGACCACCATCTAAAGCAGAAATTTGAAATGAATACACAAAGTGGTTGGGCACATTAGGTAGATGCTGATTTGAAAACACCCTGAAGCACTTGAATATTCCCCCTGGACAACTGGAGCTTACACAAGTGCTAATGTCACTGCATGCATGGACACTTGGGGGCAAAAAACTACTGAACAGATTGGTACAAGCAGCAGAGTTTGGGAGTCAACCCATTATTAGGGGGTAAAATATTATCTCTTAGCTTATGGAGCTGTTCAAAGTCATAATTTATTGGTCAAGCATTGGCAGCTTCATTCTGTGAGACCCATCTGCAGGGACCTTGTCACCCTTCCCTGTGTCTCCACTGCTGGCTATTGAGATGACAGATAGCTGACAGAAAGTGGCACAGACAGGTGAATTAAACATGTAAGTTTTCATTCCTATTGCTAAAAGAAGGTAAATGCAAAGCCTGACAAGAATTGTTTTATAATTGTCACAGAAGAGCATCAAACAAGCCATTGTGAAGACACTGTCAAGCTCTGCTATTACCATGATATCAATAATCAATGGCATTTGTGTCTGTGACAACAGAAGAATACAGCCAAAGATGTCAAATATTTAAATCTAATTCTGCTCCAGTATGGACATTTAGAGTCTCAGTAGAATTTCTTATTTCTAAATCACTTCTAAAAATTAACATGCTTGTCCTCAATTCAAACAAAACCCAAAGTAGTCAATATTTAATTACTAGAACAAACAAACAGAAAAATCTTGCTGTAACTTTTGCTACAGTATCTGCAAGAATCAGTTTGCATTCACTAAAACTTTTGGTACAGGATCATTCCTTTTTTTAGGGAAGGAATTCACAGAATAATCTGTGTTTTAAAATGCACTTCATATCACATCAAAGATGAATGCTGTAACCTTTTCTCCATGGCACAGAGAGGTAAGCTTTGACAAATGAAACTTGCAGAAGGTGGCTCCTGTCATCTAAGAACTTGTATCAGATATAGTCATGTCATCACACAGTAATTTATGCCAGTTGCTTTCTCAGTCTATAATGTAAAGCATATCCTTTAACTTGAGAGGAAAATGAAAGAAAAAAGAAATCTGAGTCTTTAGTCCAAATTTTTGTATTTTTTCCACTGTTTATACTACGAAATGAACTATTTTGATTAAAATATTTATTTGTAACTTACAAAACATTAGAAAATAAAGACTATATATTTAAATATATACAAAAAATTAGCCAATTATTTTACAAAACACTAAAAAACCCCATAGCCCTTTATGCTTACAGGCACCAGAAGCCAGGCAAACTGCTTAAAAGATGAAAGATAAAGGTAGCCAAGTGGAAAAAAACAAAAAAACAGACTCATGTGAAGTATGCTCTAGCTCACGTTCTTATATCCATCTTTCCACAAGTAATCACTACTGTAATTCCTACCCCTTCTCTTTCCCATGCTGAGACCTTGTCTCAGTCAGATACTTTTCATGTACACAGTCCTAAACCTTCAGCCCTCCACAGTTCAAATTCACTTTCCACAATACCGTTCTAGTTTTCTTAATAGATGTGGTCTCAAATTTACTCCCTTTCTACACCTACTCCATTTCCTAAATCATAACTTCTCTGGCCTCTCACTGTCTCGCTGAGATCTCGAACTAGGCATTTCCAGTCTTTTTCTATCCCACAAAAACTATTACAGATATTTTCTCGCCCCCTCTTACTTACTGCCTCCTCACTCATCCTAGTCCCAGCCCATTTATTCAGCCAACCTCACTCTTTTCAGTTTCTTATCCCATCACAATTTTCTCTCTCACCACTACCAAAAAGTTCAGTTGTCTTCTTTTCCTTGCAGTGCTTCTCAGTTTTCTCACTCAGCTGATTCCAGTCCCCTCGCACCAGCCATCCTGGTAGGTCTCTTATAAGGGTTTATAAATAGCACATTTTGATAATTCAGACATGGTTCTTATCAAAATTCAAATCAGACTCCCCCTTACTATCTGGGTAATGATATGAGCTATGGGAACAATGACAATGAATTAAAAAACCTGCCCAGCTTTGGTGCTCAACCCTCAAGCTTTGTACAGCTTGGAGAAGCTGTCACACAGGAGAATCCTCAGAAATCAGGATAATTCACATACTGGCAGCAGGTTTTTGCAGACACATCTTGTAACCCTGCTCTAATGCTCCCACCCATACTGATGGAAAGTACTGTCCACATCCTTTCTTTGTATTTAAACCTCATCATAGCCATACATTGGATTTATTCTTCTCTTGGGAGAGCTAGATGCAGAAGATGTGTAGGGAGGCTAAAACGGCTACTCCAGCAGCAGCAAGTCCTGGTAACCATGTTAATGTAAGAGCTGGCATACAGAGATAGACAGAAAACAAAGCTGCTGAACAGCTGAAGCAGATACCTGAATTCTCAGTTGGAAGTAAATGCAACAGGAGAGATGCAAAAGGTGCTAAAGATGAGGGAAGGCTGGGCGCTAGTGGTTTGGGGTCTCAGAGGAAGAATGGGCAGGGAGAGAGAGGTCTGGAGGAGATACAGGTTGAGGAATACAACTTTGGAGAATGTGGATGAGGTCTGTAGAGAGAGTTGATGGGCTTGAGCAAAAAGGAGGAAGAACTGAATGGGATTCTAAGACAAGAGGAGCTGGAGGTACCATAGGGTTCCTCTATCAATCAGCTAAGGCCAAGGGAGGACTGCTCCTTCCCAAAGGACTGCTGAAAAATACCAGCCTCTTCCCTGAACCTCCCTATTCCCCAATCTTTCCCCAGCTCTCCTTGTGGCTGTTGGTGCCTGCACAAAGCACGGCCTGTCGCATCTGCCCTCTGGCTTGCTCAGTCACTCTTACTGTTCACTGTGGCAAAAGTCAAGTCACATTTACGTAACAGTTGGTCTGTAAGATGCAGCATATGCAGATTGCTCAGACTACTGCAAGACACTCAGCTAAATATTTAGCTAAAAATGTCTGACAGTATGGTCTGAAAAAGCTAAAAGAGGGTAAAATGAGATCTGGCAGAGAAAAAGACCCCCTGTAACAACAAATTATAAACCTGTTTTCAGTGCTCTCAAACCATCTTGAAGCATCACCCAGTGTACACATCTGCAACATACGCCTGCATTTCTACACCACAGAACATTACCCAGCATTTTAAGGTATATCAAATAATATTTCTTGAAGTTTCAATTCCTCGTTAGTGTCCATTTATAGGAATGCCTCAAGAACAATCTCAACTACTTACATTATAAATGAACAATATGGAGTAACACTGAACAGACTTTTTGATGAAAAAGAGTTCATGGTGCTCCTGTAAAAGGAATATTTTCAGATTTGGTCAGGAATATTTCTTTGTAAGCTCACACTTGCATTATTCATTCCAATAGCTTTCACAGTTAATAAAAGTCTATTCAGAGACAACATGAAAATCTTATTGGGGAATGGTGCCTTAAAAATGAAACCAGTCTGACACTGTCAGTTTGATTTTCCAGATCTGGCAAGGAAGAGAATGAAACACAGGGAAGGTTGACTTCTCTGCAGAATGCTACGCACTTGCCTTTGAGCAGAGCAAATATTTGATGGTTCCACTTTCTGCTAAAAAAGCCTAACATATTAATAGATCTTAATCAGAGTGGTGAGAGGGATAGTGTTCAGATCTGTTTCAGATTTTTAAAATATGTCCTTCATGAAACTGTGTAACAGATGAGGAAAACATATAAAGAATATCCATGAAGAACCTGGTGGGTCTAGGCAAGGTGATACCAGTGAGAAAGGTCACCTAAAAAGCCACTCACCTGTTGCGCACAATGATGTCAGGAGCAAGCTCAGATGGCTAAGGGCAGCTTTTAGAAATACTAAATGGAGGGAAAAATCATCCAAAAGAGCATGAATCAAGGTAATAGCAGACACTACCAGGATACTAGAAATTACAAAGGTTGACCTAATGCTATAATGCTTGAGGTTAAGGAAATATGGACTATCAGTGAATATAACTATCAAAAGGAACTATTAAGAAAATTTAGTTTTGGAGGCAATAAAGAAAGGAATAGTTGGATAAATCAAAGGAAACATGAAGGCAAAAATGGTAGTTGCAGGTTGGAAGTAGACAAGGAGGGACCTCCAGGGAAAGCTGCTGGGTACCACATCAGAACGTGTCCTGGGTTCCTGTCACCAAAGACAGCAGAAGGGTAGGAAGAGTTTCCAAAGGGAATTCTGTTTAGGGCACACTGACTGAAACAGGAGCATGCTTACAATTTTAAAGCAGGGAATGAAAGAAGAGGGAAAAACATAGTAAGTACAATCTATGCAATTCAGTGAAATTGGAGAGATGAACAAGAAATAGGCCTCAAAGATGAAAAAAGATTATTTTAAAATAGTAAAAAGTAGGTGTAATCATGATAGCAGATCTGCATTCAGTACGTGGAGTACACCTGGAAATGAACTAGCAACAACTGCTGTGACATTGTACAAGGACAATCTTGTACAATGAGCCATCTTCCTGATCTACTCGTTTGGCTTATCCCTTCTCCTACAACCACTTTATTGTCTTCTGGTCATTAGAGAACCACCGCTAAGTTCTCATTAAACACAACACACAAACATGGATGAAAAAAAAATACCAAATAAGGCTGTGGGGTTTTTTTCCTAGCTATGGAAAGATGAAAGAACTACAGAAACTTAAATTATTACATCTTTCTCCACAAGGAGAAAATTAGAGATAGTACTTAGGGGAAAAAGGAAGGAATAGAGATTCTGTCATTAGAGGAAGCAATTGAGAAATAAAAGAATTAATGGTTATTATACAGTCCGGTAACTTTTCCCTCTACAGTCCCACCTCCAAATTCTTCCTAGAAGCAGCTTCTTCAAGGAATGTTTCACCTATAAGCTCTTTTTGGACCCCATTTTTCCCAGTTTAAACTGTGCAATCCTTCAACTGGATCTACATAGGTAGACCTTTCACATCAGAGATTTATTATGGGGGTATAAAACTGCCAACCAAAGGAGTCAAAGTCATGACAAAATATGTGTGTATTTGAAGAATAGAGATAAAAAATAACATGATATGAACAAAAAGAACTTAATCTAGACCCCCAGCTTCCAGGTCTGTGTTCCTCATGCTTGGTACCATCAACAACAGAAGAGCTGGATTCAGAGCTTTAGGCAGACAATGTTATCAGCTGTGCCCAAAGAAGAATCATGCTCTCTGGCAGACTTTAGCATAAGAAACAATTTGAACCCTCTTCTGTATACAAGCTCAGACAAACACTTAATGCTATTAGTTTCTAATTTTATGTAGAAAATAATTTTAAAATTTTAAGCTGTTTTCTTAGACCCTTTATACAGAAAATACGACTGCTCTCTCTCCACAGTCAGAGCACTCTCATTAGCTCATCACATGTGGCTGCTACGACTTGTACTCAAGGCAGCAGAGCTGCTGCAGATGCCTGGGACAAATCCTGTGACCATCCAAGCTATGCCAACCATACCTTGTGTGACTGCTTGCCAAGGAGAGGGTGTTATTAGCCAGGCTTGGCTCAAACAATTCACTGGCCACAAAGCTACTTTAATGTACTGTCTCTACTGGGGTAAAAAACACAGTAATCCAACAATACATTACGATACTTTCCCATCACTGCAGCAATTCCCACCACAGGCAACACTTTGTCTCCAACAAAGAAGCCTCACATTCTGTGCCTGCAAAAAAACCCCTATCCATACTGTAGGGATGCCAAGAGGAACATCTGTGCGCTCAGAAGGACACAAAATTGGCTTTTTGTGTGCGTGTGTGTGTGTGTGCCCGGGTGAAAGAGACGGGGGCAGGGAGCTCACAGACAATAGCTTGTGTGACTGCATGGTAAGGAAATGTTCTTTCATTCCCTTCCTCCTTCTTTTAATTTATTTTTTAATCTGAACAAGGGAGTCAAACAGCCGTAGCAGTTATCAGCTACTTCCCCAAGCCAAGTGAAAAGGGTTAAGTTTCTCCCACATGACTAGTTTTAGCCTGGACTTATTTTTATCAGAAATAATTTCTTTAGGCATTAAACACATTCACATTTCATCAAATAATATCAGGATTCTGGGTCTACTTGTCCCTTTACCATAAATTATTATGACTTTAATAATGAAATTGCTGAAATGCTGAACTAAGACAGTAAAATGTCATGATGGATGCATTTGTGAGCTTTGATTATTACCAAATTGAAGCTTAAAAAGGAGGAAAAAATAATCAGACAAAAAAAGTACAAATACTACTGCCTTTCTGAATGCTGGGTCAGTCACCTGGAGAGCAGCATAAGAGAATGTAAACCATGACCTTGCACTACCATGAAATTAATGCTGTAAAGCAATGAAAACCAGTCCAGTGGAGCAAATTATAAAAAGCCCCTCTACATAGGGCAAAGACCATCACTTACCAGTAAGCATTTTTATTTTGTTTTTATAAGACCTACTTAATCTACAGTTTAAACAATCCAATAATTCTTTACCAATGGATTGTCCTGGCCCAGTCTCATTTAAATATGTTCAAGTTCCTGGCTACATTCAAAAGTAGCCAGGTAAGGTTTTTTGCCTGGAACTATGCCTGCTAATGCCACATTCTTCTTTTCTTCCTGCCCATTCTCCAGCTACTCTGTTCCAACATGTGTGGTGCCATCTAATCATCTGACAGAGACCATTAACTCAAACTGCTTCATGCCTCAGCTTTAATGCCAGCACCTCCAAAACTGGGAGCATGAGGCCAGGGAATCAATTAGCAGCAACTTATCTGTTTCCCCAAATATTTGTATTTCTTTAACCAAGGGTCTGAAATTACATCCCCTTCCCTTTGAAGGGGAAAATGGAGCCAGGAGATGCAAATCTGGAGTAAAACTCAGCGTTTGAATCCTCTCTCAAACATTCACCTTGCTAGGAACACGCTTCAGCAAAATAGGCAGGTTTTGACATATCTGTTGCACATCAGACGAAGCATTTTCAGGTAACAGTATGCACTGTTTTCTTAGTGTGCCTTCTCCAGAGAGAAAACTGAGTTACAGGAGCTCCTACAAATCTTGTCCACAAAGCAAGGGAACAAAACAGTTCTGTCATCTGGGAGAGCTGTCCATGGCATTTTACTATGGATTTGGAAACATCAGTCTAGCACTTTAGGACGCTCAATGCAGAGAGGAATGACTCAGCTGTGCAGAGTTCAGGTCTGGCAGGGCTCCCTGGGTGTAGAATTATCCAAACACCTCTGACAGTCTCTTGACTACCCAGCCACACAGATTTAAACTGCTTCTCTATGGTGCCAGACCTGATACAGATGCACTAGATTCCCACTACCAGGGGCTCCAAGGGGCACAGTGAAAGCCGCTTTTCAGAGAGTCAGTTCAGGACAAGGAAAATTTTTTAGCTCTTCTTTAGCCCTGACCCTGCCAAATCAAGCATGATTACACATTTTTGCACTGGGCTCCACTGTCCAGAAGGTTGTACTGACCCAGATCTAATGATACCCGAATGGGAAGAGTAAGCTGTAGGTCAGCAAGCATCTCCTGCTAGAGCTCGGCATAAGAATGGCCACAACACAGCACCGCAAAAAACCAGCCCACACCTGGAGGGGCTTAAGGTGAGTGGGTATCAGCATCTGCATGGAACCGCTTGGGTGTCCTTCCTAATACATCCGGCAACAGCCCTGATATCCTGGCGAATGGAATGAACTGGATATCTCCATCCCTATCACCTTGGAAAAGAGGTGACTGCAAAGAATGATGTCCAAACTAGGACTCATTTAGATAAAACATAACTAAGTATTTGACTAAAATTGGAACACTTATTTGAGCTTACAATGCATGAAAGAAAAATGTTTCACCTGTTCTATGCATGAATAAAAATTACCAGAAAATAAAAATAATTGCTTAATACAGAATCTGTATATGAACAGACAATTCCCAGTTCCAGATTGTGCTAGGTTTTCAGTGAAAGCAGTAAGTGCTCATAAAGCCAGGATTAAAATGAAGTCAGTCAATTGCAAGAAACTCATGTGATTTTTAGAGAATTTTCCTTTTCCCTCTCATAGTTATTGCTAAATCTTCCCAGTTCCAGATTGTGCTAGGTTTTGTACAAATGTGTACAGACAGCAAATCCTGAAATATTTGCAAACAAGTGCTTGAATTCTGTAAGAGTTGCGGTCCATGTCACTGATGGACAAACTCACTGATTTCTGTGGGATTATGCATACAGTTCTGCAATCTGTCTGCACAAGTGGCTGCTGAACTGCGGCTAAAAAACCCAAAACTAAACTAAACCCCCGAAACCAAGTAAAATAATGAAGAACAAATGAACAAAGTAGAGAGGCAACATCTCGCATTTGCTGGACTTATTTTCAGAGCAGTAACTCTTTTTTATGAATGCAACACATTTCCACTCCACTCTTCATATTCTCCTCCAAACTTAAGACACTTTAACTGAAACTCCCCATATAACTTCCTTCACCTGCCTCCCTTCTCCTTATCACCATTTATTTGATTTTAAAAATGGCACCAAAAGTTTCCCTAGCTGGTATCACGGTATACAAACACCCAGCAAGAATATTTTTCCTAGCCAATGCTCATACCAGCTGCTAGAAGACCAAGCACCTTGGCCTATGTCCTGCATTCCTGAACTGGAAAACGGAAGCTGTTAAGATTCTGTCTCATTTTTTCTCTGTTACTTGCAACTGCTGTACGTTCTGTATGTTCTATACCCAGGCCTTGATAATATGCAAACAATATTCAAGTCCCCTCCCCATTTTTCTCTGCAAAAGATTCTACTGAACATTTATGTTTATATTCTTAAAAAGAAATGAAAAGGTATTTCAATAATCCAAGGATTAAAAAAACTCATAAAATCCACTATGCCTTTTTATAGATGCAGGAAACTGTTTTACAGAAAACCAATCATGCCTGGTATGGTCACCTTTAGTTTCTGACAAGTAAGAATGAGTTTTGTATTTTAATATGTTTTGAAGATGTTCTGGAATAGTAAACTAAATACATTCTGCCAGTGAATTACTGCAGACTTAGAGTGGTGGCATACATGAACCAGAGTGGAAATAATCGTAAAGAAGCCCAGCACAACCACCCATCACCTTTCCATCTACTTCTCCAGGTCACATACACCCTTTTTGTTTTCCATTTTAAACCTTTTACTATGATTTCGTTCCCAAATTTCCTTGAAAATCTCACTGCTTAACCCACCACCCCAAAAGACAACAAGCCTTGCCAGTGTTTCATATTGGAGGCATCTTATTAAAGCAAATGAAAGCCAATGGAATATTCACAGTTTATAAGCCTGGAATAAAATGGGAATCCAAAATGTTAGAAATTAATCTCGTACTAAAGGCAGTCCTCCTTTCAAATGCCAACCTTACATTAAAGATCCAGTAATACTAATAAAACAAAGAACAGGCTTGTCCCAACCCATTTTCAAATAAGCTCTGTCACTGAAAAGGCATCTGCTTAACACTTCCATCTATCTCAGAAGCTGGAGACTGTGGTTATATTTGTTAGGGAAAGCAAGGGAGATCTCAAGACTGCTTCCGTACCTTTCACTTGTTAGTCTTTTCTTTCCTGCTATCGTCCAAGAATTCCACCTCCTGTTATTGCTTACTTACTGGTGGAACACGGTAAGACGCAATTAGTCATGATAACAAAATCCTTTTCTTGTTTGTGAGTAAAACTAATTGTAGTACAGTATTTCTTTTCCATCACCTTAGAAGGCGCCTTGCAGCTTTCCCACAGTATCAAGTTCCCAATACATGCACACACACAGAGCACGCTGGCAATGACTCACTCCAGCTTAACCTACCTTTTCAAACAAACTCCTCCAAACAATGTATTATCTGCATTTTAAATGGCAGGTGAAATTCTACCACTCTCCCCATAAAAAGGACAGGGAGGTTTATTGTACTCCACAAAAGATTTAAGGAAAGTATTGATGGTCCAACCAATTCGTAATACTCTTGGGGTGGAAACAATCGTTCTGAAAGTTTTCTCACATAGGGAAAAGTAAAAACTACACATAAATGATTCTGCCTATTAATGCGTCAATTCCATTAAAATGTTATCGACTCTGAAAGGATTTACTCATGCATTTTAAAATACCATGCCTGTAGTAAATCACTTTTGAGGCCAGTGGTGTTAGTTATAACACTAATGACCATACAAAGCAAGAACAGGCATTTAGTCACCCAGGCCAAATTCAGTTTCTCTTATACTTGGGAACAAGCTAAGATTACATGGGTGATAAAACACCCACGGAGCTCAGAGCAGGGTGGAGCACCAGGCAGCAGGTACAGGTTTAGGCTGCTACAGGACTGACGGTCAGCACCTGCTCAGCCATTTATCACCTGCAGAAATTTAACCTGCAGCCAGGACACAGTGTATAAATCCTTGGACACAGAGATGCACCCCCAGTGCTGTCACCACCACCACATCACTATGCCGATGGACCCAAACCTTAAACTGAACTCCAGTGAGGCTGGCACTATTTCAGCTCCTTGTTTATGTAACGAGCACACTGCATTTAAAGCATACTGCACTTGCACCTTTTCAGACCCTGTCCTGGCCACGTCTCACTCTGTCCCATTTCAGCATAAACCACACTCAGGAAGTTACACGAACCACCAGAAGAAATGTAGAAGAAAGAGTGCTAGTTAAGGTGAGGTTATTCAACCCCAGTACTGATGGATGCACACAAATAACACCAAGAAAAATATGACAGTTAAAAGGCCACTAGTTATTCCACACTGTAAATAAAAAGTCCTAAATGGAAATTTTTTAATACTTGATTTAACTTTCTTTTTACAATATCTAATCTATTTGTTTTGCCTTTCATAGGCAGAACAGATTTGATCAAATCAAAGCCTCCCAGTAATATGAGATGACAAAACAGGAGCAATTACTGAACCTTAAAGTATCGCTTTTTGCATAGGAATAATTTTAATTTATGAATGTACTTTTGTTTATAATATATAAATAAAACTTAATGTATAAATAAACAAAAAATTTAGTATCTATAAAGTCAGCTTTATTTAACATAGGATTTTAGCAACTTGCCACACTTAACACCCAATAAAACACCAAATAAATCCAAGATTGATGGCTTTGCTTCACCAACTGCAGTAAAAATCAGAAAGAAGCCACAGAAGTTTTAGAGTTCAGCTAGCACTGCAATTACTGTTGAGTGGGAATTGGAAATCCCTGGCAGGGGACTTAGGTTTGTCTGCACATTGGATTCTCTGTCCCAAGAGCAATTTTTGTGGCCAAGAGACACAGCAGCATCATTTCTGAATGGCAGTGGGGGACCAGCCACTGCAGAGCTGGAGTAATGGTAAGACAGCAGCTGCCGTAACCTTGGTGCTGCAACAGGGACATCAACGTGGATCTGGGAAGTCCAAGGGCTCCCTTTTGCCACCTGAACAGTTAATGCTTCACACTCATGTTGTGTACTGATACACAGAACAGATTCAGCTCCAAAAAATTATTTCAGTGGTTTTCTTCTAGCTTCATCAGGTATAATTTGAATGTTGCAGCCTCCCTTAGAAAACCAAATTAGTTTTGCTGGAAGGACTGGAGAAGAGACCAAGGAAGTATATAGTGAATGTTCCTGGAATACTGTCATCACAGTCTGCATGTCAAATACATGCTTATCCATCTCTGTGATGTAAAAAGAACAATTCATAACACTTCTGTCATTTGACAGCGTAGTACAAGCACCACTCTGATTACAGCCTACATTTTATCTTCATACGTAACAATTGTCAAGGTATCAATGGACTAAAAATGTTGTATAGAACTAATATTTTGTAGAAATTTTTACAAAGAAAAAAAACCCCACATAAAAATGAGGACTAGTGAAATTAAAGAACTTAATATTCAAACAGCTGGGATTTATCCTTAGTTTATGCTGTGGATGCTGCAAAATAAAAAGTTTCACAGCAAACTGCTTTGTAGAACAATGGCGCAGGTTGTGCAGTAATATACAGGTTTGCTGCTTGATATCAAACACAGGTAACTAAACTGCATCCTCAAAAAGACTGAAAATATTTAGATTTTTCAGAGTACCAGTGTATTAGTCTGAAAAATGCCACCCTCCAACACGTGGGAATGAGACTGCTTTAACTCAAGCTGCTAGAGTGTGTCATACTAAGTAATGGTGAAAAATGTAACTTAATAACTCTTAAGCATTTTCAAGACTTATTTCCTGATTTTGATATCTAAAGAGCTTCTATGAAATAACTAACTGATACATTCAATGATAACAATATACCTTCTGAAAGAGTTTGCCTTTCAGGAGTCAACTGGTTTGTGCATGTGTGCACATGCAACTATTAAAGGAGTGACAGATTTTAATTAAAATATAATGTGTGTGTAGGCTCGTACCAGATACTGCTATTTGATTCATACTGGATGCTCACATCTTTTTGGGTTTTGTTGCCTAATATTTTCAAGCTTGAACAGAAAACAACCCAGGTACAAAGCCGTGAGTAGTGTTCATTCTTCAATAAGAAGCATAGAAGAGAAAAACAGGAAATTGGAGGGCCAGAAGTTGAGAAACCACAACAAAAGCTTATTTCTTGTTAAATAGTGCAAGCCTTTGGTGAGCCAGAAGAGATTTACTCAAGTTACAGTTTAGCAAAGCCTGATAGCAAATTGTTTTAGAGATAAGGTCATATGATTGACCACCTCAGCTTCTTCCAACAATTATTGAGCAAATGAAAAGGAATGAGAGCTGACTGAAATGCACAAAATCAAACTGAGGCGGCAGAATCAATCCCAGGTAATAGCTGTATCAGTAATTCAGCTAAATGCTTCCCCATCTCACTCCTAATTATTTCATGGTCATTTACAAAAGAAGTTGAGCAGATTACTTTGAGATTGTATTTATGAGCATTTCTCATTCATCTGGGTCACTTACAAAGTAACACAAACTCTTCGATAAAAGACAGTATTTTACAAGCAGCACAAAGAAATATTTACTTCAGGAATTTTGAAATGTTTACTGCACTCACTATATTAAAATGCTGGATTTTCTACTGTACTTGCTTCAAAGTGTCTCAAAAGCAAGTCTTCTTTAATGAACAGCTACTTTCTAAATACTTGACCAAAATCAGAGAAATAAAAAGGTGGGATGAGACATCAAGCCTTATCTTTTACACCAAAGGAGGTTACCCCTGATGAAAAATTCATCTAACTTGTTTTCAGGGAACTTCTGTGAAGGAAAGATTTTTTACAACTGGCCCTGGGTAAACCCTCTGACAGTTTCACCATCCTAACAGCTGAACTTGTTTACCAAATATCTAAGCTAATTGTCTAAAGAAGCCAACTTTTTTCTGTTCTTCCTCCAGCCAAGATCAAAAGATATGACTGAATCATCTTCTATACTAGAAATAGAATTTGAATCCATGCATTAATTATTTTCATATTGAACTTATGAAACGAAATTATGAAATAAACTTCCTTTAATACTTTGTTAATTCTGGTGTTTATGACATGAAGGAAAGCTGTAAGAAAGTTAAGGTGGCAAAAAAAGCTTTCAAAAGCTAAAGATAAAAACGAAAAAAGTTTTTCCAACATTTGCAATTCAGCCCCTTAGGTAAACATTCAAGTTTAATTCAACACCAGTGGTTTTACTGCTATAGAAGTATAGAAGTAAACTATACAAAGAGTAAAGTAACCCTTCTAAATCCCAGTTCAGTTTTCTCTTCTTCCCCTGAGAGGATCAGCACTACTACTAGCTGTTACTCTTGGCACCAGCAGAAATCACCCCATGCAAACTACCCTCTGACACTAAAAGTGGTACTTGATTCTCTAATCATATGACTGACAACTGGCACAGTGATCAAGGGACTGTGAAATGCAAATCATTCTTTTTCTGACCAAGAGAAACAAAACAAATCTAGAAATTACCGTTTCTTCCTCGCTATTATCAGTCCTTCCTCACTGGGCTGTAGGACGTGAGTTTCTGCTGTTAATGCTCCAGTTGCCTTTGGTCTGGGAGAAGAACAGTAGGCACTAAAGACATCCATGTATGTGTCCAAACGTCTGCTACCTTAGCTCAGTCTACATGGACTACTGAGCAAGTAGCATGAGGCACCTCCCTAATGAAGGTCACCCCTGTCAAATTTCAAGGTTTTGTCCAGAAGCTGGACAGGATAACTACATAAAAAAAAGGCAATGTATGTTCAGAAATGCTTGACACTTTCTGCAGCACAGAAAGGAAAATAAACAACCAGCAAGGGAAAATGACACTGGATAATTTAATTCCAAGTATTCACAGTCTGACAGAATTCAGCAGGACGAATAACAGGAGATATAGACCATGGGGTATGAGAGAAGCTTACTTAGGGAGCACCACAATCACTTGTGCCTACATGGTACAAACAGATGAATACATTTAACAATTGCTTGCTAATAATGAGCTGCCCTGAAGAGTTGCTTTGCTATGGGAACAACCACCCCACATCAAAAGAACCTCATTTGTATATCAAAGGAGAAATTACACTCAATAATAATGTTTCTTTGAATTGGCACCTAAAAATAGTATTGGACAAACTTAACTTTTGGTCTGAAGACTTTTGAAGGGAGAAGTGATCTTCATTATAGCCAAAAAACAAAAAGAAAACACTTTCATTCGACATACTGAAAATACCATAGGAAAGAACTGAAACTAATTTTAACTATGTGGTGTGAGGAGGTGGGTGTGAAAAAGAGGAAGACTACTTCTTACACGTACTTCAAAACCTCTCAGCAACATCAAAGGAAAAGCATGCCACATTCTTCCAAGAGGTGTTTGTTTACACTCCAAGAGCAGCTTATGGTGTGTAGGACTCCCAATCCCATAGAGGAACGTGCTCCCGTCAATACTGAGATCCTCTCACGCTTTCCTATTTACTCCTCAAAGACCTCTTTTATTTCACTAGCCCCATATGAAAGCTCGCTAGATACTCAAGAGGTGCACAGTCCTACGCCATTGATGCCTGCTTTGCCCACTCAACAGAATATTAAATATCGCCTTGCTTACTCTCTCTCCACTGCTTTCCACTTTCCAGAACCACTTCGGTGCTCTCTGCAGAATTTGCTACTTCATTCAACACTGTCCACAAAGTCTGAAGTAGCTTAGTCGCGGGCTTTATGTCACTTACCAGTGATGGCATGGCTTTATGTCGCACACAGCACTTTCAGGCTTTTCACTAATCCCCATTCGTCTTTTCATCTAAGCCTTATGTTATTCGAGAATTTGACAGAAGGAAGTTTCATATGGACAAGGCCTTCTAAAACCAAGCTGCCACTGCCTGTTGATGCCCAGATGAAATACAGCAGAGTGGAGCTTTCATCTGTCAAAGGCTGCACAAACCATAATGCAAGCTCTCAGTCTTTTTCTCTAAATAAGGGCAGAAGTAAGAGCTCAAGGTTCAAACTCAAATGAGTCTTTAAACCCCACCGAAGTGCCCTGAGTAAAGAGCCAAGTGCTACAAGCAAGGATGGACATGCACGACTTCCCATTTTACCTCTGTGTATGAAAATCACAAAAAGATGTTAAAACTTCTCTGAACAGATACTAATTCTACAATTAAAGGAGGTAGGGCTACCAGGTTTTAAATTCAGTACAAAACTTTAACTCAGTTAAATTTAAGCAACATAAACATTTCTGCTGTAGAAAAAAATCACATGGTGACTTTTGTCACCAGTCTAAACCCATAACATGCAGAAGAAAAAAATGGTAGGTAAATTCAACGTATTCAATTACTTCCATTAATTGTATACACTTCCTAATGAAATCACACAGTTTCGCAGCCCTAAGCAATATAGCTTAGAGATGAAAAGCCAGACCCTACCCTCCTTGTTTTGAAGTCTCTCCACTCCTATGAGCTGTTCCTAGTAGGAAACACCCTTCCTCCAGCTGTAAGGGCAGCCGAGCAGCTGCCTTAATAACCAATGCCAGCTCCACATATTAATACATAAAAGCAGCTGCCTGCCTGCCTATGCAGCTGAAGGAAGAGTGCTGGAGGCACAGGCCAGTATCTAATACTGGCTCTGATTGCAAAGGCAGCTGCTTGGTTCATACAGCTGCAGGAAGAGTGCTAGGTATCAAAGTAAGAGGAGAAATGGAAGATGAAATGGCTCAAGCTGTGTAATCATAACTCTCAGAATTTATAATAGATACTTGCATCCTTAATCTCTGATCCTTTGCTGCCCATTTGTGAACTGGGGTAAATATGGGATAAATATGCCTCTCTGCTCATAGGCTCCTGAAAAATTACATTCATTTGTGACTGTGAAGCATATTAATATAGTAATACTCTACCAATGCCAAGAAGAAATAGGCGATTCTATCTTCTTTGTGAACTATTCAAAGCATGGCATAGCTGTTCATTACATAAATACCATTCCCTCTATGCATTAAACAATATAAAGGACTTAGAAAAATTTAATATGAAAATGAAGCACTCCTCAGTTCCTGGTGGCTGGTCAGCTTTTGAAAACAGCTATAAGGATCTTTGGATTGCTTTTTGAGCATGTTTGTGAATGAGAAAAAACACACAACACATACAAATTAGAGAAACATGCCCTGTTTCTCTGCTCTGACTCAGTAGGCAGATGTAGCAGTCTGTATATACTGCATAACATAAATACTGTATGCAGCTTTTACTGCTTTAGGAAAAAGCAATCTCCATCAATATTCTGCAGCTGATGACAAACACTGGACAAGCTATATTCTCAAAGTGGTACAGAAATTGCATGTAATTACTAGCACAAGGGGCTTTCTGATCTCCTTCCTTATTGAAAGTGCAACTACAGGGCTAGCAGAACTGACCAGACTCTTTGAGCTGGAAAGGAAGAAAGGGCACAGAACTGGAAAATAGATGGAGGCATCTCAGAATCACAGGATCTATGCTGGACTTCAGTATATGAGGCACAAGAATCAGAAGTAGAGGGAATAGAAGACAGGATGAGAAACTTAGTACAGCACATTTTTTTCCTCTTGTGCCACCTCTTAACTTCAAGTCTCATTTCCAGAGTGAGACCAGGGGGATGCTCCTGGGTTAGTAAGCTCTGATTCAGGCACAAAGGACCTCTGTGAGAACCAGCACAGGGCTGGCACAACTGCTAGGTTTCCATGCAGTCAGGCACTTCTGACTCAGGCCCCCAAGCGTAAACCATAGTACCAATACCGTATCTCCCACAGTTCTCCAGAACATACCAAACTTCATTTAGCTTAGGATGAGATGACCCACCTTCCTGTGATTCTGGCTTAGTTTTTGAACAAATGTCCAGGAAACCATTGGGAAATTGCCATTTCTATTCTCAACCAGTCATATACAATTACTGGCTGAGCAATGGCATAAATGCAACTTAACAGCTCCCAGGGCTGCTGGCAGAATACAGTGACAGCCAATACCTGCATACTGACTTATTAGAAACAGGGCCTTTCAAATGTTTCCACAAAAAATACCTGATACACAGTGGAAACTGTCTATCTTCGTATCATCAGAACTATTCCATATCCCCTTGGATTATTCCACACGGCACTATTAAGAAAAGCAATACATTGATCAAGAAGTTTTTTAGACAAAGAAGTCCTACACTTTTCTTTACATTATTAAAGAAGACAAGGAGAAAAAAAACCATAAAGAAAATGAAATCTTGTAATATTACTAACAACCCCTCCTCAATTTTTCTAGGCTTTTGGTGAAGTTTAAAGATCACATACTGAAAATGACACACCAAGAAAATGAACACAGCTTCCTTACAAATACTTTGTACCCCAGCCTTGGTCACCCATAACACATTCATCCTCAACTTCACTGCAAAGTCACCATGAACAAGTGACCATTGTAGGCTGCTGCTGCAGCAACCCATGGCATGTGATGGCCCATCACATAAAGTACCTCGGGTGCTCCTGTTCACCTGCTCAAAGGAGACTCCTCAGGCCAAGTCCCACAAGGTGTTGGATTTCTCCCAAGTGCTGACAGCACAGTGTAATACCTCAGAGATGGGCCCTTGCTGAAAGATGCCATATTTCATAGGAAACAGTCATATTCGCTTGCCTACTTCCTGTTCAGTAATACCGCTACAGCAGATAAACCAGCACTAACATAAACAGCTGTATACAAGACATCAGCCAGCAGATAACACATCGTGCTCACGAGTAACAACTGCCCAAATACAATTCTGTCCCCTGAAAAGCCCTCCCCATCAGAATCTCACAAGGAATAGAGACCATGCAGAACTCACATGGCATAACCAGCACATCTCATAACCAAAGAAGCTCAGGTGAGCTTTTGTGGTTTCAATCTCCTCTTCTCTTGCCTTTCAAAAGTTACATAGTTATCTATATCCTCAAACTGAGGCTGTAACTATATATACTGCATAAAATGCACATTTAAATAATTGGTACCATCATGCATGCCTGCAATGTACTGTTTTAATACCGAATAAATTTTTGGTATCAACTCTGATATCAAATTGAGTGAATTTATGAGGACAGCTCTTCGATGTGCTGTTGTGTTTTTATGTTTCAGAACTGAAGCGCACAGTAAACAAACCACTCACACTTCTCATTATAAGCCCAATTATACATAAAACTGTGGTTGATAATTAGTGCTTCCTACTCAATTCCTACTCATTTTTATCAATACTCTACATACAAAGGTAAAATTAATTCACTGCCAATAATGTTATCTTTCATTACTCTATTAGACAAGAACTCCCATGAGTCCTCTCTTGCAAATGAAAGATTCTTGTAATTTCTTCCCAAAATGGGAATGGCATTTCCCTCTTTCTGGAATATATCTGTTGCATTGAGTGCTAAAATACACTGAAAGAATAGCTGAGGAAATAAAGTAAAAACTTTCAAAATATTTCCAAAGCCAAAGATTCAGAGCAGAAAAGGAATGGCAAGCTACACAAGCTGAAAGACAACATTAATAGGGGCAGCAGGTCGAGGAAGGGCATTCTGCCCCTCTATTCCACTTCGCTGAGACCCCACCTGGAGTACTGCATCCAGCTCTGGAGTCTCCAGCACAAGAGACATGGACCTGCCAGACCAGGACCAGGGGAGGATCGGGAAAATTACCAGAGGGCTGGAACACTTCTACAAAGAAAGGCTCTGAGAGCAGGGGCTGCTCAGCCTGGAAAACAGAAGGCTCCAGAGGAGACCTCATAGCAGCTTTCAACATATAAAGGGGGATTATTGAAGAGATGGGGACAGACTCTGTTTAACAAAGTCTGTAGTGACCGGAAAAGGGCCAAAGGTTTTAAACCAAAAGAGAGGAGGTTTAGGTTGAGCATAAGGAAGACATATTTATGATGACGGTGGTGAAACACTGGAACAGGTCGTCCAGAGTTGTGGATTCAAGGCTAGTTGGATGGGGCTTTGAGCAACCTGCTCTAGTGGAATGTGTCCCTGCCCACGGCAGGGGGGTTTGAACTCAACGGTCTTTAAGGTCCCTTCCAACCCAAACCATTCTGTGATTCTATGATTCTCCTAACTGAAGACCAGACTCCTAATGTGACAAGTCAAAACACCAGTTCTATGAAAAGGATGATTTCCCACATTCACCCAGAACACCAGTGAATGATACGGAAATTCTTAGCACATTTTAGGGTTTTCTCTAGTTTACTTAGGTTTACAGAAATAATGGTTAGAATATCCTGCTGTTAGGTACTCTCCTGCTCTCCTAAAGACTCTCCCTTTGATTAGGACCTATCTCCATCAGACAGGTAGTGGAGTATTGTCTCTACAGTAACAGAGATACAACAGGAAGAGTGGCTGATGGGGAACTGGAGGATGTACAGGATAAGGAAGAAATAAGAACAAAACTCTTCTGCCTATCTCTGAAACAACAGCTGTCAGCAAAATATGCAATCCTAGGTAGCAAAATCTCATATAAGAAGCACTCCCAGGCACACCGCAGAGAGGGGCCAATCCCCAACAGCCCAGCACACAGCAATATGCACTCTGTGGAGAACAGTCTTAAGCTGCTGCTCCTCCATTCATAGCATAATTACTGTGCTGCTTCATACAGGTTGTTTTCATTATAGTCTACAAGTGGCAACTCCAGCCAGTACACAGGTTGGGGGAATAATCTGACTTCCTCCATTTTCTTTCCCTAGGTACCATGTGTTTCTACAGATCTCAGGAGGAATTCAATACTCTTACTAAGCTTTCACTTTTCTGAAATGAGTTTTAATAGGAACCTTTTCCTACAGACAAGTCTAAAACAGAAAAAGCCCACTAACAATTACAATACACAATGGACAATAGCTACAGGCTTTATAGCAAAATCTGTATTTTTTAAAAAAGACATGCAATTCTGTATACATTTGTATCCAAAACATAAGAAAACACCTGTTTACAGGACCATATACAGCATCTCTATCTTAGCATTCAGAAATATTTGTTACGTGTTAAAACATCAGTCAATGTTTAGCAACTGACTGAGGGATGATGAAATAACTACATACTATTATGCAGTTAGACATATTAAAGTATTAACCCTCCTAGCTTATTCTTAAAAACCTTAAGTAAGAAAAAAAATAATTTAAACACTAATGAAGAAGGCAGTGCTGAGTTCTTCTTCTTGCTGTAAAGCAGAGAAGAATCCTGCTGCCACCCTCCATTACATCACAGTTCTGCAAATTGGCACAAGCAGAGGTAGATGCTTCACTTAACTCCAAGCTGCTCCACAGTCTGACTGCCAGAAAACAGATGCTGGGAAGCCATAGCAACATTTATGCCATTTATCAGAAGAGTCCTTTGCAATTATGATGTGAATCAACAAATTTCAGCCAGGAAGAATAATGTCCCCTGGTTAAAACACAGACATTATAAATTCAGTTACTTCCTACTCGTGCCAAAAATGTCCATATTCATGAGCATCTTACAGTTTCCACACTGTAATTTTTTTTTTCCCATAAAATGGGAATAATAGTTTACTATAGCACTGGGAGATTGAAAAACATGTTTCATTAATATTTACAACATTCCTCTTGAGAACTGCAGAGTCAGCAACAAAAATTAGCAATTTGACATGAGAACTTGTACAGAGATACATCTTACTGACAGCTATTTGTACAACCTAGGATATGCAACAGGCTGGAGTCCCTACAATGTCATCAACCCCTCATATGAGCCTAAAATCACACATAAGAAAAGCTGTTTTATTCCACAGATGCACCAAACAGGCAAGGTCATACGATTTCTATCCCACAAAGCCTACAAACTTTTAATGAAAACTTAACTGAGCTTTAAATAGCAGGAGGGAGGACAAGTAAAAATGAAAAACAGGCCACAAGGTTCCTAAGGGTGTATTTTAAAAAGTACACATCATGTTAATTCAGAACAATTAAAAAAAATAAATACAGACTGAGGTTCATTGGGATTATCTATACCATGAGGATGTTACAAATAAAATTGTAGGAAAAAACCCCATTTCTAAGACCAGTCAATAAAAGAAAGTAAGAAAAAAAGTAGAAGATGTGGATAGCAAAACCCCCAATTTGTTCTGCAGTCAGCATAGCTGGGCATATGTTTTTAGGCTTCCTATAAATGTGAATCCATGTATTTCTGTACTGCAGTCTCTGCTGGTCTAATACAACCTAAATATTCAGCAACTCACCCCATAGGCCAGCGAGCTCTCCTTAGGCCCTGGCTCCTTAGCTTTCCTTCTGGTGGGAAAATGCACTTACAGAAGCACCACTCTCCGGAGGTTTAGCCGAGCAGAAGCAGTGGCTGCAGGTTGTGTCTCGTACCCAGCCTTGAAACCCAGTGGCTGTTGCCACATTTCGTCTCCTGTGTCCCTGCTCCCACCACAAGCCACACAGCTACACATTTAAGTGAAAAGGCTTTTAACCTTCAAATGCAGTTTGTTTTCTTACAGAAAGCTTACAAAGGAGGGGATGCTGATCCATTTCATGCATTAAAAGCTATTTGGAAAAGAGTTGGGTTTTCAGGAAGTATTTCTGGGTGCAATGGAGTCACAATTTACAGCGAGACACTGCCAGTCCCAAGAGAAAGCAAGAGAAATCCAAGGCTTTTATCTATAAGAAACTTGCTCAACTTGGCTTGTGCTCACAGTCCGCTGGCGAGGAGGGCTGGCTCTCCTCGCACAACGGCACTTGTGTCTTCCCAAGGCTCCTCAAGTTCCCACCAAGCTCTTACTCCACGGGAGAGAACAGCAGTGTACTTGTTTGCTTCAACATACTTTTTTATTAAACAAGAAACGTTGTTTTCAGGGGATGTCTCAAAAATAATTACATAGAACAAAAGTATCTCTTCACTTTAGGATTACTACCTATGAAAACTTTAAGAGTGTAACAGCCTATATAAAAAATTATTCATAATATTTTGGATGCCATCCTTCACCAGCCCCCCTACTATGTCTTCTCCAATTCCAACATATGTTTGTGTCTCTGCTTGAGATAATTTTTGATAGCAGGCAAACTAAGTAAACATTCTTTAGAAGCCACAGGGCTGAAGTCACCGCGCGGTGACTAAACATTGCAGCTGTCAGGAGAGGCAAAGTGGGTTCCCATCCTAATCCTGCGTTGACCTCAGAGCCGAGCCTGAGAACCTGTCAGAAAGGTGCTCTCACAGCATAAGACAGCAAGCAGCAGCTGCTTATGCTCAGCAGGCTGCAGCCAGCCTTTTTTTTCCCTTCTTTTTTTCTTTTTTTCTCTCTTTTATTTTTTTACTGTCACTCTGGATACGCTGCATGGCACTCGCACATCCCTGCTCCTGGTGAGAAGGAGCTGCCTGTGAGCTCAGTTTTTGACATGCTCAATCCCAGACTGAGATTAAACCAAATGTCCTCTAGTCAAACTGCAGGCAAAAATCCAGCACCCACCTTGTGCATGGGATGAGAAGCATCAAAGATACATTTAAAGGTATTTCCAAGTAACCCAATTAAATCCAGGTATTGGACAATGCTAATTCTTTTATGCAATTAACAAGAGTATTAAGCTTTTCTTCCCTTGAAAAATAAAGAACATTAATTTGAAAATTATATCAATAATACAAACAGAATTCTTTAATCATGCTAAATTAGTCACTAAAACATGATTATGTGGCAGAATATCTAACATATCTTTAATTTGAAGGAGGGATTTTTTAAAAATACAAGGTAGAAGGCAAACGAAAAGCAACCATTTTAAAGTATTTAAAATATTTAATACAGATATAATATTAACTCACAATGAAAAACTTGACAAACAACAGATCTAAGAGAGCTAGAAAACCTGAATCATGGAATTAAGCATTCATTCAAATAAAAAAACTTCAGCAATTCAACTAGGTAAAATTACTAAACTGACTTGAGGACAGCTGTGTTCTGCCTGAAGATGAATAAAGGAGTTGGCTATCAGTGGTGACAACACTGGTCACCATGCGTTTATATCTCTTCATGGCACCTTAGAGCAGCCTAATTTTCTAAGAATGCAAATGTGGTAACTGTTTATGGACAGATAATTCTAAAAGCAAGAGACTGAAAGAGGACTGAAGAGACTGAAAAAGGACATTTTTTTGTAGAAGTTACTAAAATACAATTTGAAGAATAACTCAGCACCTCAGTATGACTCAGCACTGCCCCATCAATTTTGCTTCCTTCCAGGTCACTGCATAGTCTAGCTCTTGTCACAGGTATCCAAAATCTTCCTCTGGTACCATAAGCCCATCCTTTCATCACTAGTTAAACAACTCACCAAGTTTCCTCCAGTTCAGCCATAGAATCATAAAATGGTTTGGGTTGGAGGGACCTGAAAGATCATCTAGTTCCAAAACCCCTGCTGTAGGCAGGGACACCTTCCACTAGAGCAGGCTGCTCAAATCCCCATCCAACCTGGCCTTGAACACTCCCAAGGATGGGCATCCACAACTTCTTTGGACACCTGTCTCAGTGCCTCACCCCCCTCCCGGCAAATAATTTCTTCCTAATATCTAACGTAAATCTACCCTCCTTGAGCTTAAAGCCATTACCTCTTGTCCTACCAATGCCCTTGTAAAACATCCCTCTAAGCCTTCCTGTAGTCCCTTTTAAGTACTGGAAAGTGCTACAAGGTCTCCTTGGAACTCGCTCTTCTTCAGGCTGAACAATCCCAATTCTCTCTGTATGTCTTCAGAGAAGAGGTGCTCCAGCCCTCTGATCATATTCATAACTCTTCTTTAGACCCAGTCCAATAGCTCCATGAAACCTTGAATATGTAAGGCAACAATGAACAAGCTTATGTGTTTTCAATCCAACTTCTGCAAATTTGACCCACATATTTCCTGGTTTTGTACTAGTGGGGCATCTTGTGACTGAAGACTTAATATTGGTTTCAGCAAAGAAAAACTTGATTACGGATAGCAAAGTCCTAACTGCGCTGAAGTCTCAGATAAAATTTAAAGCACTACCTGGTGATATCCAAGACCAAGATATTGAAAAAAATGGCATGACTGATACTGGTCTGAGCTCAGAAACAAATACATCTTAAACTACCCAAGCAGGGTTACTGCTTTTTTCTGAGGTCATTTTTGACACTCTGCTTTCTTACTGTTTCTCAAAAGTATATGTCAAATGTACCTTAGATGACAGAATGGTCAGACCTCCTCTAAGTGATGGGAATTGAGGAGGGCACTTGAATTCTACTATTGCCTGTGAACAGCATTTTTCTGCTAATTTCTGGGACTGCATCAAACCACCCAAAGACTCAGACTTCACAACTGTCAGAGAATAGGAGCGAGGTGAGTAACTGGGGTTAGCAACAGCACCATCACTCTTCCAGGCATTAAACCACCTTTGAGGAAGCAACAGCTATAAGTTCCCTGGCAAAACAGGTTACCAAAAGTTCATCAAATCTCTCCTGTGATCAGCAGACTGACTTATGAAACACAGCACTGCATTAGAAGATATTCATCCCTTGACTTAGAGGTATTTCAAGACACGGTGTTTGGATATATAAAAGATCTTCTAGTGGGCAGACTTCTATCATTTAAAGGTATTCTTGACACTGAAGCTCATGGAGTTATTTATTCCCCAATCAAAACTAAAGTCCTCAAGACACATGCTCTGAAAGAGTTCCTGCCTACATGAGAATCACCCTGCAGCACACCTCTGTGTTTCAATGCAAGCTGCATTCCTTCAGCTGGGGCTCCTTCTAGGAAACAAACTTAACAAATGAGATACAAATTAAAATCTTTAAAAACAAAATTCCATATGAAACTTGACCCCTGTGAAAAAGAAAGAGAAACAAGAGCAGACTGCCTGTGACAGATGTTAGCCATGCCTCTCACGGCATTACTGGAACGTGCACACGTATGTGGTGATGGGTGCAGGAGATGGGACCCAATAAAATAAAACTCCACTGACCCTAATCTACACAGGGATGTGAGCAAAACTTTGCTTTTAAACTTCACTGTTAAACTTCCAAGTACAGTTGTTATCATTATTCATCATACTGAACTAATAGTCAAAGTGACTAAAACCTCTAGACAACAGGTTTATAGACTATGAGCAGCTGAACCTAAATGCACTGACTGTACAACATATGGCTCACTGCTATGAACAGCCCACAAAATAACTATTACAACTGTGAGAGAAGTTTTAGGCTTGATAACATCAGTGTGCACAGATCAGTTCTTTTAAATAATAAATTTTTCTTGCCACAAGTGAGAATACTGAATAAGTGCATAGACTGTTTTCAACCAAGGATTTTTAACAGCCTCATTATTATCTGAATTCAAAGATGTTTTTCTCATGAATCAAAATTTTTACTGTAAAAACATATTTTTTTTCTTAGAAGTTATCTGATTTATTAGAATATTACATAATTAATGCTTTCTGCTATGATTAAAGTTGGCTACAAAGCAACATTCTGCAAAATGCCTAAAAGTTCTACTTTCAAATCAAGAAAAAGGGAGAACCAGAATAGGAGGTAGTCTGTTAGGGAAATGGCTAATTGATAAAATGGGGTATGTACGATATTGCCAGCTGCTCCAGGTGTTTGCCTTCAGAGGGAGGCTGTACCACTACCCACATTACTATAATCATTTGCCAATGAATACCTGACAGGTGCCAACTTCCAGTCCGGGTAAAACAAAAGCATTCTTACAAGCAGCACTTCTGTGATCATAGCACTTCTGTGATCACCTTCTATCAGCTGCAGGATGCAAGAAGCTAAAATAAACTATTCAGGGAGAAGCTAGCCATGCAGCTAGATTGCATTTGCATGCATTAACCATCAATTTGTCCAGTTAGAAAGTTATGAATACATTTAATATTTTAAGGGGAGAAAAATAACTGAGGAGGGGGAGAACACAGTATCTGCAGTGGGTCTTTTCAAAATTAAACCTTCTCAAACTTCATTTTCTATTCATGATATTGATTGGCTAATTACATTTTAACCCTCTTCCTCCTCAAACAATAGCAAATCCTTATTTCATTTCCACATAGAAACAGAGCAGCGTTCTTGCTCTCCATCTGCTGGCTCTGCAGCAGCAGTTGACCATGACTTCCAGAATACTCTCACTGCTGATAAGGCAGCATGGAAAAGCAAGGAACAAGATGCAAAGGCTTTATCCTACACCCCTTATTATTAATATTTGATGAAGTTGTGTCTGTAATGAAATGAAAGCAGACATAACAGAACCAGGAATAATCCCAGAATTAATGAGACAGAAAATATGAAGGTGATGACCTGGGCTTTATGACTTCAAAGAATCCACTGCTTTATTCATATTTATTTCTTCTGAGTAAATTTACTCCAAACTGGATATCTGTCAGGAATGCTATTTATTTTTATTTACCATAATAATAATCGTGATTATCATTGATTTATATTACTGATATAACATTACTGACCGCACAGGTTATGTTGTGGCATACCCTGGAGTCTTTCTACTTGATCCAAGTGTTAATTTAACAGTTGTCTTCAAAATAATCCCACACACAGAGCCCACCACAAGAGCTGCTATCCAATCTCTTACTGACAGTTTATAATAACCAGTACACTAAGTTCTGTTTAAAAGCTAATAGCAAATTAAAAATTGTAGTTATACATTTGCATTCTTGCATGTTTATGAGAGACAGACATACTCCAGCACACAAGCTAAGACAGAGCTTTAGAAGATGGACTCACAGACAGGCTGGCTGGGCTAAAGGGGCAGACAGGGGTTAAACAAGGAGGTTTCACCTATCCAACAACCTCTGATGTGCAGCATGATCAAACTTCCAGTGGAGTCAATGGGACTACTCCAAAGAAACTGCTTCTCTGGCTTCCCTAAAAATTTCTGTATCACACAACATTGCTCAAGCTGTGGACAGGAGTGGCCCAGGTGCCAAGAAGAAGGTTACTTTTAAAGCACACTAGCAATGACTGCCAGCATTCCATTCACGTTCTTTTAAGTTTTCACATGCCTCATTTCTCACTTGCTGGATTTGCCTGAAATTTACTTTTCCTCTTTCCCTAGCCTAGGGCACTGGTTACCTTGTAATAATGGCAGTCTGTCCAAATGGTGTTCCAAGAGCCACTCCAGCTTCTACAAGGGAAGGAGAGGCAGTCCTTAGATGCACTCCTGCCTCCTTTTTTAGTGGGAAAACTAAGAGGGACTGTGTAACTCGAATTAGATGGATTGGTGTGAGGCTGAAAGCAGACAAACTACAGATCTGTATCACTTCAAAACAGTTTACTTGAATTTTCAGAGGGTTTCACAAGGTCTCTTCCATGGAGATCATAAAAAACTCACCCCACACAGAACACCATGTTAAGTTGCCATGGAATAAGAAAGACAATGATCATATCAATGAGTGGAAAAGACAAAATCAAGCACAAAGTGGTTCATTTTCTCAATAAAGGAAAATCTTCAGTCAACTCTCACTGAAATGTAATACTTCAATCTGTGTACAAACTGTCTCCACTTAAAACCAGTAAGAAGGTTAAACTATTTACATTAATAAAAATACTGCTAGCCAGAAAGAGCTACATAAGCACCTCACAGAGTATATACTGACAAGGATATAAAGTGACTAATGAAATTCTCCACAGGTAAATGTGAAGCAGGTCACATTGAGGGAAAAATATGCAAACTTTATGTGCACACTTTACTTTCTATTGCTCAGAAAGAGCATTGTGGGGTTACAAGAAACAATTTTAAAGAAAAAATTTCCTTCAGACCCTGCTGCAGTCAAAACCCAAATCAAGTATTTGGGTTTACCCAAGAAAAAGAAAGCTAAACCGACAATATTTTATGCTGCTGCACAAAATAATGGCTTTAAAAAGTGTCCCCTTTATTGGTCCTCTTGCTTGTGAAAGGATATAGTTAAACTTCCAAGTGTGGAGAGAACAGTGAAAAAATATCTGTGACTATTCAGCCTCAAAAAGAAAGGAGTGAACGGTGTGACCAGTAGCCCCTGACCCTTGGTAAACTTCAATTTTGTGTGAGAAACAGGAATGTATTTGAATCTTGAGTCACAGAAAGCTCCAAGTGGGTAAAACGGTTCATTGTTGCTTCTAACACAGGAATAAGAAGGCATTAAATAAAACCGGCATAATAAGCTAAGAAAAAATAACTTCATTTATCACACACACTGCAATACTCTACCATGAGTTATTGCAGGTGCTGAAACAGTTGAAAGAAGTTCAAGGAATGTTTTACTGGGGCAGGGGAGACCAGTGAAGGGGCTATTAACCACAAGAACACTACCTCTTGCTCTGGAAGCCCCTCCAGCTGGAAGCTGAACAAAAGCACTGCACTGTTATTGCCCTGTCCATAAACATTATCCAGGCACTGGCTACTGCTGAAGACTGGGCACTGCAAGAGGTATTGTTGTCTTACCCAAAATAGCTGGTTTTATGTTCTTGTTTCTGCCACAAGAAGCCACAGGGAACCACAATGAGAGGCTCTGAGGGCAGGCAATCAGCTCCCAGGCAGGCTGGAGGGAGCAGATGCAACAGCTCAGCTGGGAAGTTCTTCCTTTCTTCTCAATTCTGTGTTCTGCATCCACTCAAAACACCTTAAAAACCTCAATTATTTTCAAATAGCCCCAGACACGAGTTAAATAGTTGTGATTAAACGTAACTTTAAAGGTAGCTTTAAAAGCTACCCTTAAACAAAAACATTCAAAGACCAGGAATATCATCACTTACCTGGAAAAAAAACTTAGTCATTGAAAAAGGAAAACACAGATGCCCTGGAATCTTTCTGCTGTTCAAACAAAAATGAAAAGCTTCTAAAAATCACTGGTATAAAAATACTGATGTAAAAATTAAGTATAAATCTAAACTGAAGGTAATTCAGCAAAAAGTTGTTCTTTCTTCTCACCAGGAATGCAACCTTTAATTGGTTTAAATTTTTAAAAACAATTTAAATTTTTTATACTTGTACAATCTCTTTCATTTGAAGTAATAAAAACCTAAAGAAGTGAGTGAAAAATGCATGATGAACAAACTCAATCCTTTCATGTACTTATTAAAATGCATGCAACTGACTCAGCATTTGTTTTAACACAATTTAATCAAAACCCAGAGATCCTACATTAAAAAGTACATTTTCACTGAATAGGTGTAGATAGGTGTTTGTCCAGAACTAACTCTTTATTCTGAGGGAAACCCTCATACCATACTTTATTCACTGCAAATTCACTGTGACTGACATCCATCTGACATGGCAGGAGGTCACACACAGCATCAGTACTTCAGTGAATTAAAACATTCTCACAGAGGAGTCTGAAAGGCCACAAGTGTCTTTTGACCAGTGACTCTCTGTCCCAACTTGAGGATATCACAGACACACCACGATGAAGGCAGCTATTGGGCTCCTCCCAGCAAAATGAAGTCAGGCCAATGCCACCTTCCCAACCCAATCCATTTTCATGACACCTACATCCACCACCAGGCCTAAGAAATCCTCTCAACAAAATGAAAAGCCTCTTGACAAAAGGACAGACTCACTGGTTTCTCAGCTGGAGATGGAGAGGAAGGATGTAGCAAGGAGCTGTATGGATCACCGTCATGGGGAGGGTGAAAAAAGTCATCATGGATCAAAATAATAACACTAATCAAAAATACCCTATTTATCCAGAGAAGTTATTCCTTATTACCTTCTTTTTCTTGGGAAGGGAGGGAGGAGTAGACACACATGGTTTTCTTTCTTTATATATAGCTTTTTAACTACAGTAACAGCAAGACTTTACTCTGCAGAATCACTGTCTACCATTTGATCCCCATCTCTGTCTATGTCCAACGCTTTGAAACTGCACCTTCTGATTGCCAATAGTTTTTTTTTCAGACCCCTCCTCCAACTTGTCAACTTAATTTTGAAGTCTAAGGCTATATTACAGTTTAAAGGAACCTGAAACTGGATTAGCAACCACCCTCAGCTGGACATTACCTCCACGTTGAACAAGCACACTCAGTATTCCATCATCCTGGTCAATAAAGAAAATAGTGGCAGCTACCACTAAAAAAGGCAGCATGCTATGGAAGCAAACTCACTGAATCTTTTCATTCAGACAATTAATGCACTATGCTTTTAAAGTGAGTTTGGCATGTGTTGTACAGCTCCTGCCCTCCTAGTTTGCTACCAGAAGGCCAGGGAGATGGCACAAAAACATTTACTGATGTCAAGCTTCTGACATTGACTTTTTCCCTTCTGTCCACAAAACACGTTAACATCAAACATTGAGAGTCTGAGTGAAACACGCGCTATATACCTAATTTCCAAATAATTTAGCTATGGAATTTTTCACTGTAAATCTTCATTATACATTCCGATTTGTATTTTCTCATGGTAGGTCTTCATTGATCCTCAGCAGTTCTTTCATAAGGCAACTGCTCTCAGACAACTGGGTCAAGTTGTTATTTTTACAAGTGTCTAAATACATGATACATGTAGATGTGCTACATTCCTTAGAATAAACAAACACACATGCAAACGGTTTACAGAAATATATTTAAGTACTGACTTTGCCCCATTTTTATTTAAAATAATTGCAAAAATATTTGAAAAAGCAGACCAGATCATTGACTATCCAAATATTTCTCCTAGAAAACATATCCAGAAAATGTAAGTGCGCAACTTCTGCAGTAAAATTAACTTGAAAGTAGCTGCATGTACCCAAGACCAGTTTGGTCAGAAGAAAACCATGCTCAAGGACACTGTAGGAAGGGATAACCCACATCCTCACTAGGCAGGGAAGAGACACTTCCAACTGTCCATGGCATACAACTAAGTGCCCACACAAGAAGAGTTGGCTGTCTCAGAGACATAATGCAGGTGGGTAAACCCAAGAAGCTCAATTCCTTAAATTCCAAACACATACTGGAAAATCTTCCATAGGACTCAGAATTCTTTGCTATCCGTGCTTACTGTAAATTAAAAGAGAGCATCTTTTTCAAGCAGAAGGTGACCCTTCTTCACACAGTAAGACCTAAGCAGGTGATGTTCTTCACAAAGAAGGTCCTTCTCATCTCAAGCAGTCAGGGCTGTGATTGAATGCTATGGAACAGCTCCTACTGTCTTCTTTGCAGGGTGGACTATCACTGCTAGAAGGTTCTGATGGGTTCATCTGAGGTGATGCATAATCCCAGGCAAAAAGTCAAACTTGGGAATAGAAAGCATAAAACAGGAGATAGCCTTTCAGAACCATTACCATCTTATTCCAAGTGGGTTTTTATCAAGGCAAACTGCAGATTCCAATTCACAGCTGTCTCTATACAGCAAAAATCTACTTGTACAGGTCCATAATGGTATCCACCAGCCTGACACACACATAGCTAACACTGGCACTGCCACTCTGCTGGCACTCAATAGGCAAGGGTAGAGTTAGAGACTCCAGAAATGCTCCAGTGAGGTGCTAAAGTAACAGACTATTGTTATGCACACAACTGGCATGGATTAAATGACCATTCAGTGCCTCACTAATTAGCAGGACTTGCACTCTGCCATGACCTCAAGTCTCCTCTGATGTGATTTACTATGTAACGCAGAGTCTGGATGAAGTGAAGTAAATCTCTACCTAGAGATTTAAAGAGACACATAAGTGTGGTTTTTATTCGATCTTGTTATTTATTGTGTCGTGGTTTGACACTGGCTCAATGCCAGGCACCCATGAGAGTCGCTCGCTCACCCTCCCCTGCCACAGCTGGGCACAGGAGAGAGGGAAAAAAATTAATGAAGGCTTCATTAGTTGAGATAAGAACGAGGAGAAAACACTTCAAGGGCAAAACAGGCTTAACTTAAAGGTACAAATTGAATTTATTGCGAACTGAGTTAGAGGAGGATAACAAGAAATAAAATAAGTCCTTAAAAACACTATTTTACCCCCAGCCCCTCCCTCCTTCCCACCGACAGCACACAGAGACAGAGCATGGGGGTTTGGTCAGTCAATCACCACGATTTGCTTCTACTGCTCCGGGAGAGGAGTCCTTCCCTGTGAGGCTGTGGGGTCCCTCCCACAGGAGACAGTTCTCTGTGAACCTCCCCGGTGTGGGTCCACTCTCATGAGCAGCAGCCAAACCGCACCTGCTGCAGCGTGAGCCCCTCCCACAGGCACACAGCCCTCCCAAAACTGCTGCGGCATGGGTCTCTTCCCACAGGGTGCAGTCCTCCAAGGACAGGCTGCTCCAGCCTGGAAGCAGGGCNCCTGCAAAGGAACCTCGGCTCTGGTCCCTGGAGCAGCTCTTCCCCCTCCTTCTCCACTGACCTTGGTGCTGCCATCTTGTTTTCCCTCACATGTTCTCACCTCCTCCTCTTCTCGGACTAGAAGCAAAAACCTGTGACTTTGTTTTGATTTTCTTCTTAAATATGTCATCACAGAGGTGTTACCAACCTCTCTCACTGGCCCAGTTTTGGCCAGCAGCATGTCCATCTTTCAGACCCATCAGAGATTGTCTCTGCTGGACAGGGTGGAATTTTCCAGGAGCTTCTCACAGGAGCCATCTCTGTGGCCCCCCTGCTACCAAAAGCCAGGCCGTGCAAAACCAATACATATTGTTAAATATTAATACCAGTAAAGACTATTTTTGGTACCATGGTTTTGTATAGTGAGACAGCAATGCATTATTGATGCCATTGCACCTAAAAGGAGATAATTCTCACGCCTTCACAAACTGGATTTAGATGTTTAATTTCCACTGAAATTCAGTGAGAAATAGAAGAGTTCAATTGCTATTTACACCTCTGGAAAATCCCCCAAACTTACAACACATTTTTCTTCTTCTCTCATACAGGTATGGGAAACGTCAGCATTCACAGAGATACCAAGGTGCAGTCTTACAGATTCTGAGGTTTTTTTTACATTGTAAAAAGCCTTTCTAAACACTTTATGGACACACCAGCTAGAGAACTACTCTGCTGTCTCTCTGAATTTGTGTCTCTATAGACACAATGTTACCAGCTCAGTTTTATCCCAGATCTGTATCTTTGTATTTCTCATTTTAAGATCCAGCAACCTAGTCCTGAAACTATAAGTAGTTTTATATTTAATTTTTTAGTAACAAGTTTGGTGGTTTGTTTTACATTTAATCTGCATCGTCATCATCCTATGACAATATAGGATTAATCGGGCAACTTGATATTATATTTTTCCTACCAAGACTGTAAATAGGCTATAACCTTGGGAAAGAAGTATCTATTAATAATTCTTAAATCCTCCTCATTCTTCAAACACATGCAGTAATTCCCAATTCGAAAAGCATCACCAGAGGTCATCAATGTTTTAAAATCTTCTCAGCCTCAAACTCCAAATTCTCCCATTTTCCTATTTTAAGGCAAGTATTGCACTCATTCTCTTCAGTGTGCAAAACCAGATTTGCTCTGCAGTTTTCATTCGCCTTCCCTTCAGCTGCCAGCCACTATGTGCAGCAAGTTGCTGCAAAAGCTGTTTTTATTGACAGGTATCTCCCCCTCTCCACATCTCCCACATCCTTTCTTTTAAAGTCTACAATGGTGAAGCTGGATGGGAAAATGCTAGGCTGCTTTGTTTCAGGTCTGAGCAGTATCTTGCTTTCCCATAACAGGTAGGCAGAGGCAGAGTGTGCTGCTGAATGCAGGAGACTTCGCCAGAGGCTCAAACCACCAGTTATTGCTGCTGTCTCAGGCACTGCATATTTCTACTGACCATGGCTCTTTGCCAAGCTCTAATTAAGACACTTCAGAGTGTCAGGGAGTTAACCCTCCACTGTACAAACCTTCTCCAGAAGCACCAAGGTATAATCATCTTCTTCCTAAAAATCCCCAAGCAGCTTTCCTGTTACCAGTGCTGTGCAATCTCCAAGCCCTTAACATTTTTACCTCACCAATTCCATAAATGAAGAAGAATTAATGAGGTAGTTGGCACTATAACTTTCAGCAGCATTTCTAAAAGTGAATATGCATTCCTCCTGCACTAATTTGGTGTGTATTGCCATGTATATTTTCCTTCAAAGAAAAATATCTCAATTTGTCAAAGAGCAGAAATTCCTTTTAAAAAAAATAAAGCAAGACTAGGCTGTTAAAAATTCTTAACTCTCCAAACAGTTTTTTATTTTATTTCCGAAGGCTGCAGAGCAGCAACAATGTTCTTATAAGGAAAATGAGGAAATCTGAAGAATCCAGAGCTGCATTTTTATTTTACAAGAGATGAAACATAAACACAACATTTGCTGATCTATCAGTAGTATCTATTGGTCTCACAAAGAACAACTGCCACTGGACTGAATGAGGGGAAGCTGTGACAATAGCCAGAGGAGGTAAAAGGAAACCCATGCCGAGGCTGTTTGCATCTATATTTTATTGTTCAAAAACCCTGTTTAAGCACTGCATCCTGCCTGTGCATGGAAATCTTCCCTAATGAAAAGCAATATAAGCCACAATGTGACTGAGAGAAAAACTAAGTTAATTTCACTCTAGTAACTCGAGGAAAAAATCATCTGAACGTGAGTATGAGAAATGTCCACCTGCAATAAAACCAACAGGAAAAAGCAATGTGTCAACTTCAAGAGAGTTACAAAACCAGAAAATGTAGTTGACTAGCCAGCTGCCCTCATACTGCAGAGTATAAAAGGCATTTGCAATGCAGCCTTTGATTACTTTGCAGAAATAAATCTTGAATCTTACAGAATCTAAACGAGGTAATTTGTAAACTAACCCCACTTCTTTGCTCTTACTGTGCATTAACCCCAGTAGTAGGAAAACTAGAGCTGTCTTCCAAAGCCATTACTGATCTGATCTTGGTTGTGTACAAGTTTTCCCTATTTGAAATGAAATTCTTTGCTTCAGACAGTATGTTAGCAACTAAAATATCTGATCCTCCTATAGCTGTGTTTCTATAAAGCAACGCTGAGTTCTTCACTTCAACACATCTAGAACCCTACATATGTTACATGAACATGCTCATAATGTTGTCTCATTATTAGACAATGCTGCACATCATCTAGTGGCCTTAGGAACTGAGGGGTTTTTTTAATTTAGTAAGAATAATTTCAAATGTTTTGTGCTATTTCAGTTTTCTGCTGAGATAAATGTACTTTTCAAAAACCTGAAGAAAAATTTTGTAAGGAAAATGGTTAACATTCAGGTGGATAGAGTTTACAGAATCATAAAGCCTTTCCCACCGGCTGTATGAAGACAAACCCTGGAAGGAGCAGTGGTGGCAGGAAAGCCTTTATCTATAGGTACTGTACATTCCTATGCTTCTCTGCCATATTTTCTGTATAGCTGTAAGCCACAAATGCTACGTATCGGAAAAGGGCTGTCCCACTTGGGGCTATCAGAATATCATTTCTCATACTCAAAGGGTATGCCCTCAAATATATTTTTAGAAAGGTCATTTCAGTTTCCATGGAGTTCTTTTGAACTCTCAGGGGCAATGCATGCCAAGTATGCTGGATTTTTTATACATTGGTTATGATATCCTGGGGCCCTTTGTTGAAACAAGCCAACTAAATTTCTCAGAGAAACTTTTTTCTTTTTGGCTCACACTTCATTCTCCTTCTAAGAAAGGTACACAAACTAAGGCCATTTAGATTATGCCTACATATGCACCATATGTAAATTGCATAAACATGCATCATATTCAGGGTTGACTTTACCAGTAAGTATAACAACTTCAGAAAGAACCTCAGAGCCCACACTGAAGTTATCTTCCACTAAGTGCAGGCCAGGATGTTGAGTACACATATTGCATGTGCAGGTAATCAGTCTTCAGTGCATATCCAAGAAGTCTGTATTCCTGCTCTCTTATTTTGTCTAGAACTGTAAGAATTTTGTCTATAATGCCTTGTTTGCTGAAGCATGAGGCTAAACTATGTATACTATGCAAGACTTCCCCTGATTACATTGATGTTACTACCTTATTGCTCCAAACTACTGAGCCTGTAATAATTCCTACATCTAAGTTTTCAGCTTTTCTTTCATTATGCAACACCACCTTCCAAACATACAAGAATGCTGCAGTGGTTAATGCCTATTTCAGTAAGTTGGGTGACATAAGACAAGTCAACTCTGCCTCTTTGAAAACTGTATTCTTATAACCCCTTTTGAATTACATAAAGATACACTCAGAATTACACCTGAGACATCACAGCATGCACACAACATCAAAACTGGAGTATCCAAATTAAAAGTTTGATCAAGTTTTACTTATTAGGTAAGACAGGGAAAAACACCAATTTAACCAGGAAGCTTCTTGATCTCTGCTAAGAATTCTCATTTCAAATTCATCCTGACTTCTCATATTTGAAGTGGAATGGGTTTTCTCAATTATAGAATTAAAATGTATTATAGAATTAAAGTATTTTAAGGAGTGTAAGGCATTTATAGACCTCTACAGGATAAACTTTAAACCTCATTTATCTCCTCTACAGATAATAAAGCCAAGGAGAACACTGTTTTAGACAACTGAGTCCTTTAGATTTACATAATTCCTTGGTATTCGCTTTACACTAAAAAATATCAGCGGGTACTGAAAAGGAAATACTCTATTTTGAACACTTATTTTTTTAAGCAGAAAAATGGGCAAGTGGTTTAGAAGACAGAGCTATGTAAGAGAAAAACAACAAATTCCCAAGACTATTTAGTATTTTTATGAACTTAATACATCTACTGGGGAATGCACAAATAGAATTTTCTATATATTTGGAAAGAAATGTGTTGACGCAGAGGCAGCAAAGAGACTGTACATAGTCCTGCTATGGCCTAGAAATGTTGCTAAGAAAATTTATTCTTTCCTACAGCAGTAAGTATTGAAGAGCCACAGAATCAAACAATTGTGAAGATGCAATTTAAGTGTCTTTTGCTGGCAGATGGACTTGTCTTTCCCTACTGTCCTCTGCCTGAAAAACACGGCAATGCCAACACATTTCTAGGCACACTTTGAATATTTTTGGTTTGCACATTTTAACCTTGCTTTTTTCATAAGAAAGTCAGTCCATTCCCTAGAGGCCTGCAAGGAGTAGAAAAAGATAGAAATCAAGTAAAAGTCAATCCACCAAAAAAAAAAAGAAAAAAAAGGAAAAAAGAAAAAGCTAATTACATAACAGATGCCTGTACAAGGTAATTTTAGAGATCCACAATACAAATAGGTTCCCTTGAATCTGAGCAGACCATCTTTTCTCCCTCCCTGCTCCATGAGTGAAGAACCAGCCCTCTGCTCTGTAACAGGGGACATACCTTTAAAGGAGAACATTTCACTCTTTTGGCAATTACAGTCTTCCCATAATGTCAGAAGGTCATATATTGGAAGATTACATCCATACATCTGTATCTATATACTTATATCATAACACATAGTACCTACTCTCCCTGTTACATGACAGTCCACATAGCAACAGCGCTTCAGAATAATTGACTCCTAAGGAGCAGCACTGGGATGCAAATGCAAGGAGAAGCAGATAACCATTCACTCCTGCAAGTGACCCCTTAAAGGAGGGATTTGTCAGCTGGCTGCACTCCTCTCCTGCCCTGGACCCAGGGCTGCCCAGCACTGACTGTGCTCCCAGCTTTGATGTGCCATGAAAGTCACCCAGGACCCTGTAACCCTCTCTCCTAATTTCTATAGTGGTTGTTATTTATCCCACCACTGAAAGTTGCGCAGGACAGAAAAGCAGGCTGTTTTAATAATTCTGTATGTTATGTAGAGATCTGATCTCTTCCCTCTCAGTAGAAAGAGAGAGAGCAGAGGGGGATGAGAAAGAGGATGTGTCAGACTAATTTACATGCAAATACTATGCCCTCAGTTCCAAAGTACATTAAAAGAAAAAACAGTTTCCAAAAATAATTTATGGCCAGGAATGTTTTATCACCCTTGTCCACTTATCACTAAATTTTGAAATGCTGACTTATTGATAATGAAGGTTTGTTATCTGGAAATCCTAGCAACTCTTCCTATGGGGACCAGAACCACTGTAAGCTGCTTGCTTTACAAAAAAATAAATGTGGCTGTTTGCAGAACTGTTCTGTACAACAGGATGACAGAAGTATTTTGCCACTTCTCCTGATCTAAAACCCCTAAATAATAACCGGTCTAGAGTCCAACAAGCCTGCAGCTATGGGAAAAATCTGATGCATAAGGCAGCAGAAATACCCAAGCAACTGCACTCAGACTTATTTCTGCCTACTTGGATAAAGTATCCACCTTGTTGACCTGTCAGTCTTGCTAATCCACCTTCTATTTTCAGTTAATATCATTAAAGTTCAGCGCTTGAGAGCCTGGAGGGAGAGGCGAGCACCCCATCCCCTTTTTTCACGGGGCGGTAACCAGATGTCAATGGCTGCAGCTGTGACTACATAATTACCTGTTTGCATGAACGCGGACCGCAGTTTAGATTTAATAGGTCAGACGACAATGCAGCAAAACGCATTTAGCCCACGATTACCCCTTTTCAAACATTCTCTCGCTCGCAACTTCGACCCTGGGAACATTGCGGGCACAGACTCGGGTCAATAAGAAACATTGGCCGGCACAATGGGGCTGGCCTCAAACAGCGCTGTTGACAGACACCGGCACAAAGGCGGTGAATAGAGTCCCCCTCAGTTCTCACACAGAGCGAAGAATGAGTCAGTGTACTGCCGCTTTAGTGCTCTGTTTGTACAGTGTATACAGCTTTTGTCCCCCGCCACTGTTCCACGCTCAATGGGGGCTAAAGAGCCGAGGAAGTGAAGGCGGAAGAATGGCTCCGCGCTCACCCCGGCAGCCAGCGGTGGCTCGCCCCGCGCTGCATGGCTGCAGCGGGAAGCCGGGAGACGCCGGTCACGGGGCTCCCGCCCCACCGCTGCCAGCGCTCATCGTGCTCCCGGCCTCGGGAGAGGCCTGCGTCAGATGGCGCGGCTCTGGAGACAGCTTGGCACTTTTTAACTGATGTATTTTTATCTCCTTCGAAAACACAGTGCCCTCCCGCCCTTCCCTCCCATCACCCAATTCAATGCTGCCACTTCGACCAAGACGAAAAACTGAGCATATGATTTGGAATTGCAGAAGCCCTACGTCCCTTCAAAAGGTACCTCAAGGACAGTAACAACGGAGTTGTAATTTTAAATCCCCTCCGCAAAGGCTTAACGGAACTGAGAAGAGTAACAGGACAACCACAGCTGTACGTCTGTCTTTCACAAACATTTAGATTCTGTGAATAATGGGTCAGGGAAAATTTAACACATCCATGATATTGCACACGCACCTCTATTATTAGTCATCTATTAGCAGAAAAAGCATCACTCCATGTAGATTATGGCTACTCTTCAAATAATGATTTTTGTCAACTTTCCCTTTATGGAAATGGCACTTCTATTATTTACATTACCATCCTTGTGAGCATGTTTAAGACACCAAAGTAGTCCTCTAGCACAACATCACAAGTGTTACCTTCGCCTGCTTCCTATCACAGAATAATCGAATGGCCTGGGTTGGAAGGGACCTTAAAGATTATCTAGTTCCAAACCCCCTGCAGTGAGCAGGGACACCATTCACTACACAATATGCAAAATATGCAGACTTTTTTCTAAGGACTGAAATTTTTGCTTGCAAAGAGTATTAAGATTTTTGAATGATTAGCATGAAACTAATAAGAGAGTTAGCAATTGCTCTTTAACTCATGCAGACCATACTACAGATAAAGTCATACATAATGAAGTCAAAGAGAAGGAACTGTTTAGTATGTTTTAAGACTGTGAATTGGTTTTCTAAAAATTTTTTTTAAAAAAGGAGAAGAAGAAAATTGTATTCTAAAATAAAAAAATCCCCAGATTTCCATGAATGGAACATAAATAATATTATTCATTTTATCACTACTAGCAAAGATAGTAACAGTATGCTCTCTACTGCTCTTTCAATTTTAGTTTTTAAGCTAAAAATACTAGAATGTTACTATGTTAAACAGCTACAGAAAAAAGCTCCAGAATACTAAAAAAATTATGTGCTTAATGCCAGAAAAAAGAATTGAACCCACAAATCAAACGTTTCCTTCCTCACGTGAGCTAGTCAGAAAGATTTTAGAAGTCTTGAAGTTATGATTTCTATTCTTGGCAAACAAGTTGAGAGCAAGTAACCTTAAAGATATGTGAAGACTTTATCCTCAGATACTTTATTTTAAAACATATTTGTATCTACACAGAGCCTTATTTGAGTAAGGCAGCCCTGCCTGCTCTGCACATTAGATATAAGACATATGACTTCACTTGAGTATATTGGCACTATGTAAAAGTACAGATGCCAATGTATGCTTGCAACCTTATCAAGGACCTGATCAATGATGTTCCTGAACAGTTTTTAATTCACTTTAAAGGAGGAAAATCCTCACCTTTCAACTAATATTAGGGTTTTTTAATATCTTGCCACAGGAATATTCATAGCTCTAAAGGCTGATTAACAAAGCTAGAAGAACTAACATCTACCATGATTATTTTTTCTTATAATGAATGGGAAATTCTCAGAGAAAGACCTTTCAAATTTGATCTATGATGCGAAGAAAATGGAGACAAACTCTACTCTACCAATTCTAAATGGGAAGGAATAAGGAGCAGACCAAGAGCTCACAGGTCAGGACAGCAGGGACAGATGACATTATAGTGGTGGCCTACTACAGGTCACCTGACCAGGAGACAAAGCAGATGCCACGATCACAATCCCTGACCCTCATGGGGACTTCAACCACCCCAAAACCTGTTGGAGGGAGAGCACAGCAGGGGATCAGCAATCCAGGAGGCTCCTGCAGTGCATTGATGGTAACGTCTGTCTTCAGTGACAAGGAAGCCAAGGAGGAGCGGCCATAGAGTCATAGAACAGCTTGGGTTGGAAGCAACCCAATCAACTAGTTCCAACCCCCTGCTGTACGCAGGGACACCTTCAACTAGAGCAGGTTGCTCAGAGGCCCATCCAATCTGGCCTTCAATACTTCCAGGCATGGAGCATCCCCAACTTTCCTGGGCAACCTCAGTTGTGCCTCACCACCCCAGTGCATCACCACCCTCACAATACAGAATTTTTTCCTGATATCTAATCTAAATCTACTCTCTTTCAATTTGAACATATTTCCCGTCGTCCTGTCACTACATGCTCTTGAAAATAGTCTTGCCCCATCTTTCCTGTAAGTTCCCTTCAGGCACTGGAAGGCTGCAATTAGGTCACCCTGAAGCCTTCTCTTTTCCAGGCTGAACAATCCCAAGCGTTCCCAAGGTGCTGTGACAGTCCTTGTTCTCACCAACAAGGAGGGACTTGTGGGGACTGCGAAGGTCAAGGGCAGCCTGAGCTGCAGTGACCATGAAATAGTGGAGTTCAAGATCCTTAGGGCAGTGGAAGGGCACACAGCAAGCTCACTACCCTGGACTTCAGGAGAGCAGACTTTGGCCTGTTCAGGGATCTGCTTGGAAAGGACCATGGGATAAAGCCCTGGGGAGAAGTGAAGCCCAAGAAAGCTGGTTAATACTCAAGGATCACTAAGATGAGTTTAGGCAAAAACACCAGAAGGCCTAAGTGGATGACCAAGGAGCTCCTGGACAAACTCAAACACAAAAAGGAAGCTTAGAGATGGTGAAAGCAGTGGGACCAAGTGCACCCTCAGCAAGTTTTCCAGTAACACCACGCTGAGCAGTGCAGTCAACACACTGGGGGGAAGGGATGCCATCCAGGGGGACCTTGACAGGCTTGAGAGATAAGCCCATGTGAATCTCACAAACGTCAACAAGGCCAAGTGCAAGGTCCTGCACATGGGTCAGGGCAATTCCAAGCACAAGTACAGGCTGGGCAGAAAACGGATTGAGAGCAGCCCTGAGGAGGGAGTACTGGTGGACAAGACACTCAACATGATCCAGCAATGTGCACTTGCAGCCCAGAAAGCCAACTGTGCTCTGGGCTGCATCAAAAGCAGGTCAAGGGAGCTGATTCTGCCCCCCTACTCTGCCCTCCTGAGACCCCCACATGGAGTACTACACGCAGTTCTTGGGCCCAAAACACAAGAAGGACATGGACCTGTTGGACTGAGACCAGAGGAAGGTCATGGAAATAATCACAAGATGGTGAGATACTGGACCAGGTTGCCCAGAGAAGCTGTGGATGTCCCATCCCTCGAGGTATGCCCCATCCCTTCAAGGCCCAGCTGGATGGGGCTCTGAGCAACCTGGTCTAGGGAATGATGTCCCTGCCCATGGTGGGTGCATTGAAACTCCATGATCTGTAATGATCCTTCCAGCACAAACCTATCTATGATTCTATGCTAAATCACCTCAGGCCTCCTTTCTTCATTTTTATTTTTTTAAGCTTAAATCACTGCTTAGCAAGTTAGCCTAATCTACTCTTACCATACATTATTCCTTTCCACTCACTTACTACAGTTTAATTTTAGCTAAGTGCAGCACTGGTGTGTACTCCAGGCCCAAGCTTAGCATTCTCTTAATACATCTCGCAGAAGCAGGCAAGTATTTCACAAACCTCCACATTACAGCAATGCATGATTCAAGTCAAAAGTCCCAGAAAAGGATATTGTATTTGCTGCCACGCATCACTGCTGCTTTGCATCTCCTCCCAGGCTGGCAGCAGCAGCAGCTCTGCCTCCTGCCAAGCACAGGATCACAGCTTGTTTACTGAGCTGTGTCTGGAGGAAGCAGAGCGCGTTTCAGTCTCATCTCCAGCAGCCCTGTCAAGCCAGCTGCCAAGAATAGTCTTGAAAGGCTTCGGGGGGAACAAAATCTAGTACTTAGGTGGCAATAGACTGGTCTGGCACCAGGGACCCAAAGATGAGCAAGGTGGCGTAGGCACTACTCAATCTGAAAGATTAAAACACTTTTAGATGACTTCAAGTATATAAAGTCACAGGAAAAGAAGTAACTGAACTCCTCAAGTGGAAGGACAGATTAGCAGTCAACTTATAATTACCACTGAGATTAGGATCTCTATGCTAATACTTAATGAGTACAAATTGCAGATTAATTAAACTTGTATGCTACCTGCATTTCCTTATGATGTATAGAAAAGATCTGAAAACTATGACAGGGATTTCATGCTGTAGATTATATTTTTTTTTAATTTTAATATTTAAACTAATATTCCATTACTTCCAGAAGACTTCAGACAGGTTAAACATGCATGTTGAGCATTTCCATAAAGAAGTGCTTTACATAGTTTTATAGGAATCATGGAAATCATTCAGTAAGATTTCACTGCCTTTGCAAGGCCTGCCAACTACTCTGAAAATAAAGAACAAGAGGTTTCAGAGGACATGTACGCAATCTTCCATTTCTTTTAATAAGATCATTAATCAAAGAAAAATTGCTTAAGCGTTTTTCCTCTTACCCTACTAATGAAAAGTCACAAAACACTAATAAATGATTGACATTTTTTGTTGTACCCAATGGTTATTTCTCCGCCTTTAGAGTCTCTCAATTTCTCGGTTAAGTGGGTACATGCTCGCACAGTGTGACCACATTATGAGCACTTTTCCATGTGATCAGAGCCTGCCAGCTCTCACAGCAGATTATTCAAAATTCAGCTTCAGTGTTTTTCAGAACAATCCCTTCAGTATTTAAAGAACTGGGGGACTGTTGTTATTTCTCATCCAAGTTGGGTGGCTGGATTTTAAGTTCTTTAGGCAAAAAGTAAATTTTTGTAAAATGCTAAGACAGGAAAATAGAAGATTTGCCTTTCTTGACAGCTATCACAGAAGGAAAAAGGGCTTTGGTTTTGTATTAAAAAAATGCTCCATGATTGGTTCTTATCATACTTCATATTTCAGTGTCCATAAATCATGGCTACGTTCAGCAAGTTCACAAAGCAAAAGACATCTGCATCCCTGCTTGGCTGCTATCATGCCTAAAACGCTGACAGAGCCATGGCAGCAGTGACCACACACAGACTCCTAAATCTATTAAGGCAAGTTTTAACAGCTACTGAATACTCTCAGAACACTTTCCCAACCCCCCTTTTTTCTTTTTAAATATATGGGTCTTTACTTACACTGCAGTTCTGCCAGCATAACAGCAATACCTGCCTAGAATTTTAAATTCTATCTTGATCATTTTATCTATCTTTAAGAAAAACCAGGCAAGCAAATACAATAGCAGGGACAGTGTTATCAGATGCTCCTTACTCAGTAAGGGCATATACATACAACCTAAGTGTTGCGTTAGTACTATTGCCTCTGCTTCTTGCTGCAAAACATTGGATAAAAAAATTATACTCATTTGCTATTCCTGTCCTAGCTCTGCACAAATGCATGTGAAATGAGAGGCAGCAAGGACTGCCTGTTTTGTTAGCATATTACTGAGGAGAAAAGGAGAATAAATTAGTCTTAAATAACAGACATGTAATAAAATGTTATTTATTTTTGCCTCTAAACACCACGCATTTTTTAATTCAGAATTGCTGTGCTGACTAGTAACAGCAGCAGCCAAATCCCCTACACAGTTTGGCAACACTCAGCCTTAAAAGCCTTACCCTGCTTTGTAGGAATTTACCTGGTTTTGTGCCCTGGTTGGATAACGGCATCTTAACAGGCTGACAAGGAGTTACAGAAAGCATCAGGGGAAGAAAAGCATCTGTCAAGGGTTTGGTGTGTAGGAGTAACAGAATTAATTTTATCAGTCTTTTGGGCCTGTTCCCAGCTGCAGTCAACACCCACTCCTCCCTCTCATGAACCATCCCTCTGTACAGACCAGTGACTTCAAATAAAAATGCGTGACTAAATAAATCATCAATGCCCAGAGAGAGCTTTTATCTCCAAAAACAGAGACTCTACAACCTCCCTGTGTAACCTGTGTCGGTGCTCAGTCACCCTCACAGTAAAAAGCTCTTTCCTGATGTTCAGAAGGAACTTCCTGTGTGTCAGTGTGTTCTCACTGCCCCTGTCCTGTCACTGGGCACTGTTGATAAGAGCCTGGCTCTGTACCCTTTGTCCCCTCACTTCAGGCATTTCTACACACTGAAGAAATCCCGCTGAGCCTTCTCTTCTCCAGGCTGAACAGTCCCAGCTCTCTCAGCCTTTCCTCATTAGAGAGATGCTCCAGTCCCTTCAGCACCTTAGGGGCCCTTCACTGCACTGTCTCTTGAATTGTGAAACCCAAAACTGGACACAGCATTCCAGGTTTGGCCTCATCAGGGCTGAGTGGAGGAGAAGGACTGCATCCTGCCACCTGCTTGCCTAATGCAGCTTGGGACACCATTCAGTTTCTTTGCCACAAAGGCTCACTGCTGCCTCATGCTCAACTTGGGTGTCCACCAGGCCTCCATAGGCCTTTTCTGGCAAGCTGCTTTGCATCCCAGTGGCCCCAGTATGTACTGGTGCCTGGGGTTGTACCTTCCCAGGGGAAGGACTTGGCGCTTCTCTTGCTGAATTTGATGAGGTTCCCATCACACCATTTTTCCAGCCTGCTGAGGTCACTCTGGATGGCAGCACAACCACTCTGTGTAACAGCTCCAAGTTCTGCACTCCATGCAAACTTGCTGAAGATACATTCTTGTGCCATCACCGAGGTAATGAATGAAGATGTTAAACAGGACTGGACCCACTATTGACCCCTGGGGTACATGGCTAGTTACTGGCCTCCAGCCTGAGTAATCTTCATATTATATAGCAGACTGAGAGGAATTATCAGTGAAATAATTCTGTACATCTCCAGCTTTGCTAATATCAACAATTTTATAATCTTTCTGATACTTAGTGTCTTAGTTCTTGTAGTTACGCAAAAAGATCAATTGCCATTTATAAAAAAAAAAAAAGTTGGTTTAATTAAAAATTCCTAATCTGCCAAATTAAAAAAAAAAATTATGTGAACCCAAAACCTAAATAACACAGAAAGACATAAACCAAAAAATAAAAACAACTTTAATATCATTATTTGTGGGAGGCCTGACTCATGCCTTCTAAGAGCTTGAGGTTGATATATATTACCTGCAGTGTTTCCCTAGCTGTGTTAATTCCCTTCTCAGACTCACTTACTGAAACTGTTCCAGAGGGGTGAATAATTACCACTCCACGGTTATATGATAGCATTAATTTTCCTGAATAAGATCTATGTTATATGAAGACTTATAATTCACATTTGGTCTCAAACATCATTAATTCAGTTTCTCAACCTAGAAACTGAACAGCTTCTGTCTTTGGGCAAGGCTATGCCTCTCAGAGGATTGCCATGCAGAGCCCACGAGCTAGTTTAGGCCAAACCTCTCTCCTAAAATGAAATCAAAGGCCGCATCAGCACAGCACTGCAGCTCAACTCATTATGCTGACAAGAGGGTTTAGCACACAGTTACACCCAACCTAATAAAAGCAGTTATACTGCTACAATAACCTGGACTGTTTTTTCATCTAACCCTTACCTCTGTTACAGGTACAGGTCAAACCAACCAGACTTTGAGCCAGAAACATCTGCAACTTGCTCTGTGGTTTAGTCAAGTACAGTTCCCTGTACTCCTGAAAAGTACCACAAGCTTGTGTAACTGGCATGAGCCTACCTCATCCACTTCACCCAGAGTCACTGATGAGTGAAACATGATGGGGAACGTTTTAAGAGTTTTCAATAAAATCTATAATCTTCTGCATCTGGACCGGCTGAGATTCTGTGAGCCTTGTCTAGATATTGAGGAAATTAATTACACTTTACTAGAGGTATTTAAGTGAAATTGTGTGCTAACAGCAAGGCTTTCTCAAAGCTGAGAGGGAAAAATTCCTAATATGCTGCACACAGAGATTCAAGTTGTTTATTCCCCATCAAACTCAGAACAAAATACTAGAAACAATTTCAATTCTCCTGCCAAGTCATGAGTTTATAATTCTAGTTTTTGCAGTTCTTGACAGCTAGCACCTGGATTAGGGGAAAAGAGAGAGTTAACCTGCTCATCTCCTACAGACGACACTCAAGCCTTCTAATGCAGTAATAAGTTTCCCAAGCCTTTTTTTTCCTATCGTGTATGTGTGCACGTCCACATATGAGAAAAAGTGTGGCTTAAAGACTATTTACAGACTTTGACATTGCCAAAAAAGCTCCAGGCCACCTATGGTCTGCTTTGTTCTCCCAAGACGTTTTACACAGCATATTCCATCTCTCATTTATCACGATGCCCTGGGAAAACAGAACCGGCAAAAATTTTTTATCAGTAAGTGCTACTACTTTGTGAGCATTTTTTCTTCCAAAGGTCATCAGATCTCATAACCCACTGCTACTTTGAACTAATGACAGAAGCAAAAACTAAGGAGAAAAATGGATTATCAGGCTCATGTGCACTGTTGCGGCCATATTCCTAGGTCTATGTTGTATTTTCTGTACCAAATGCTTCCCAGGGTGCCTCATTAATATGGATTAGTTGTACTTTGAAAACCAACACCTGTCTCATGGTATCATTACATTAACTAAACTCCAAAGTACCTATCTGGGATGAAAAACTAATAGTGTAGTCCAAAAAAAAAGTTTACAGACTTTGGGCTCCAGGAACTTTGGAAGCACTGTCTTGTGTATTACAGAACCGCACAAAGCCAACACCTCCATTTGTGGTTGAAAATAACCACTGAAGAATGATATACAGTGGGTGGCAAAAACAGTCACAATTGTAAAGTGACCAAGCAAATAATAAGCTGTGTCCATAGGGGATAAAAATGCTATAATTTCCAAAATGCATGCTGCTATAAATAAGTTAGAGGCTATTTGCTGCAGCACGCAGACCAAGTTTGCAATCACACAGCTATTCTCCGTGCCTGTTTTAAAAAAAGCAAGCTGAAATTGTTCGACAGCAGACAGAGTGGCACCATGTGCATTGTTTGGCCTCGGAGCGATGGTGAATTGCACTATATGGAAGCTTTGTAGAAAAAGCAGCTCCTGCCACCTCCTTGAATTTAGTCCTCTTCAATATAAATAATAAGGCTTCCTTTTTAAGCTGCAATGCTGGTATGTGGGAACACGACAATATCATCAGTCCTGCTTACCATTTCTCCCTGGTATTTGGGCATAGTTGGAGACCAAAGGCTGACCTGAGTGCCAAAACCCAAGTTTGCTGATGACTAGTGAAAACCACCTTGGTCCACAGAGAATTTCAACATGACATTCTCATCATTTTAATCACAGAAAGAGACTGGTTTTCACAATGTGGAGACCGGCTGTCTGGTTATGTTTTCCATAACAGATACAAACTGGAAGATATTCAGGAAAGTGTGTGTGCACGCTTCATTTTGTACTTCAGCAAATTTGAGCAGGTCATAATTATTTAGCAATTCAAAAATTATAATACAGTCTAAGTTTGTCTTTCAAAATGCAGAGGAATTTTGCCCTCCAGTAAGAAGATGCTTACCTGATAGGTAGGACAACTTGGAAGAAGGAGCAGAAAAGTACGACTGCTTTGATTTCAGATAGCCATTTAGTGTTACAAATATCAGCAACATGGCACTGATAGACATAAACCATTTGACACTATAGGCACAAAGGAAATCTCGGTCATATAGACTTACAAATTCTCCCAAGTTGCTTCCTTATGTCACTACTTTTTTTTTTTGATAGGCAAGAAATACTTTCCAAACAAATGAAAAAACTAAACAACAAAAAAAAATCTCAGCCAATGACAAAAGAATAATTTTGTGGGAAACACCAGGTAAGTGGTCATGTTGACTAAATAAGATTATATTACCAGGTATTTTAGAAAGTTTTGTAATTTCTGCTTTAATTATGCATAAATGAGAAAAAATTATTTCAAAAATTTCCCCAAAATGTTAGTAGAAGGAACAAATCATATACTGCTGCAATATGGCCACCTCTAAAACATGGTAACCGCTTAAAAACACACAACAGAACTGCAAATTCTAACAGTTCAGTAGTAAAATATTGGTAAAAAGCTGAGTAATAGTATGCAAGCTGAAAAAGACTTACTAACTTGCATAATGCAGAATAGATATAACAGTATAAAATTGTAATTAGTTAGAAATGTAACTACATTATATTTATATTGGAAATATATATTAACAATCAGTATTGAAAAAAAGAATACAGAGAATTAGCCTGGATGGGGCATAAAGTTACCAGTGGAGCACATGAATGAGGCAATGGCAGCAGAAGATGACAGAAGGAGGGAAGATAACACATTTCCTGCAAGAGGCAGGACAAGATTTTCACAGTAGCTGTGAGGGAGCAGAGCCTGGAGCCATGTGGGCATGTCTAGGTTGTTATTCAACACTACCTCACGTCACTGCCAGGGAGTGGAGGTAAGGGATTTTTGCTTCCAGGAAGAAGGGCATGGCTTCAGTCGAGAAAAATCACAGCAGGAGGGGGAAACCCTGTCATCGGGGTCCTCAGTGAGCATCTTTGCATGTAAATCACCCTCTTTTGTACACTTTTGTTATTAAAAGTGTTGCTATTACTGTTGGCTTTCTTATCTCATTTTTGTTTCCAGTAAATTGCTCTTATCTCAACCTTTAATTTTCACCTTTTTCTCAACTCTATCCCTGGAGCAGGAAGTG
>VZRV01003964.1:88742-154182 GCA_013398115.1 Falcunculus frontatus
GGGGGGGGGGGGGGGGCGAGCAAGTGGCATCTGTTTTGGGAGAGTCTTGGGGCATGGAGGCACTAAACTGGGGAGTGCTGTTCCTAAACCACAACAGAGTACCTACACATTTTCTCAGTCATCTTTTAAGAGTTTTTTTACAGTGTGCATCGTAATAGACTAACCTGTAAGAAAAAGACTGATCTATTGGGAATGAAAACTACAACAGACGGGAAGCAGGGAAAGGAAGTAACCACTGATTTAATGCCAATAAGCTAACAGCAACAATTTGAACACATCAATACAATGAGAAAATTCTGTCAGAACTGTGTTCATTCCCCTCACATACCAGAATTGGGAGTTAAAAAAATATTCCTCAGTCGACCTGCTTTTCTAAGCAAGACAACATCACAAAAATCAAAAGCAGTTTTCCACACCAATCCAGCATCCTGTGCATTTTATCAGTAACTTCAACATGCATAAGCAATTTTTTAAAAACCAGTAAGTTTCTGTAGATTGCCAGTCTCTTTCATATGACCTGGTTTTTCTGCATCCACATAAGTTTGAAAATGGTACTTGCAAAAGCATCATTTACCGTATCCCTTGCACTGCTGGTTAGCAATTTCCTTCTTTCCTGTTGAGAATTACTTATTACAGATAAGTGCTATTTTGCTGGCAAAAGACAGCAAAAAGGAAGTAGACCACTGTAAAAACAAACATGCACAACTAAACCCAGCATTACTGCAGCAAGATATGTTTTCTTTATACATCACATTAATTGCCTTTTTATTTTTTTTTAGCAGTAATAGTTCCATCGACATTCAAAGCTTGAAAGCTGAAGGATGTGCCAGGCTGGCAGACCAGCACAGGGAAGAAATACATACTCTAAGGAGTAAACATGTTTAAACATGAATTTGATGCCTGTGATTCGCCCAGCAAAGAAAGAGCAAAGGCCTTGGGAATGGGAGCTGGATGCTGAGTCTCTTCATCAGTACAGCCTTCTGCCAGTTTTTTGGTCACGATGTGTTTTAAAGGAAAGAGTTAGAAAGTTATATTTCCAACATCTCTCTCTAAACCTTTTCATAGTAATATTGCACCATTACATACACAAGAGTCAGGGAAAGGAGGGTTCAGCAAGCAAAGAGCGAAGCAGACACTGACGTGTCCCCTTGTACAAGGGTCTCTGCCGCACCGAGAGCAGGGTGCTTTGTGTGAGGCAGCTCATTCTGCCTGAGATGCACTCGTTCCAAAAGCATATTCACGTGGCATCAAAACTGAGTAGGTAACTCCAAGCTTACCCTCCAGCTTAACACATGGTGACTGTTTAATACACAAACTGGAACTAAACCAAACAGTCTTAGTGAAATCCTTTCCCATGAAGAACATCTCTCTTCATGCACCCCTTTTATTTTTTTAGAAAATTGATTTTTTTAATCTTACAAGATCTTTTAAACAGTTTCCCCTATTACTTTCAACTTAAATTTAAGACTGTCTTAATAAAATAAATGTGCTAGAAAACAACCAGCCATATTCACATTACCTAATCTAAGAAACCAGATTATTTTAAATTGGATTCCATCCTGACCTTATCTATAAAATATTTTAAAAATAGAACAAGAAGAGAAGAATTTAAAATGTTTCCCAAATAAAACTCACCCTGGCAGTCATTCAAACAGAGTAAATATTTTGATACAATTTGCAGAAACAGCATTAGGTAATATTTTATGGTGCTCATTAAGCTGTCATGTTCTAAATCACAACCGGCATCAAATGATTTCTTCCCTTCTCTACTATTTAAGTTTGGCAAATACACACTGTATAAAAGGTGTCAAGTAAAACTGCCACAGGATATACTGGAAATCCCTGCACCAGCTGCATACTCAAGCATAAAGGAAGTGTCTTTCTGATCCTACAGCCTGATAATACTGCAGTTGCTGGAGGGTTACAGCAATCTTTGAAAATAAAGCTTCATTACACTGGCATGGAGAGGTGTAGTTTAATCCTCTTTGGAAGCTGGTCCTGCAATCCTACATTTTAGAAAATTGCTGAAAGCCATTGTGCTTTTGATGGGAATTGGTCATTAACAGTACAGGTGCAGACCATGCAAGAAGCAGTGTCAGGACAACCCCTTCCCATATTTTCTGCTTCTCAGGAATTCCATCTGATAATGACAGAAGCAGGTTTTAACAGCACTTTTCTGCCATGGATTAAGTTGTCACTTATTTGAAGATATAAGATAGACACTTTCTTCTTTAGGACTTTAACTCCTCTGCATGTTAAAACAGAGAAAAAAATATACCACTTTCTTCCCATTGCTGAAAAGGAATCTTACTTTACTACAGACCCTTTCTCATTTGTATAAACTTTGGATATTTAACAGAATTGCTGTGCTGTTGGCATAAAATGCAAATTTCATAAAGCATTTAAGTCAAAGTGTATCAAGAAACGTGTTTACTGATTGTAGCATATATTTAATAAGTACAGCATATATTACATGAGATCTTGAAATCATAAGGGTAATAAATACTCCTGACACAGTAAATAAACCCCAAATAACAAAATTATACTGAAATTTATAATCAAATACACCCTTGCCTGACCCCAGTGAGATTTTACAAACAATGTATTTGATCTCTAACTATGACAAGGCATTCTTCCAAACTCAGTCCCATCAATGCTAATAACAAAACGTATTTTCTGCAATTCTACGAAACAGATTTCCAAAAAAAAGGAAAACAATCAAGGAAAACCAAACAAAAATAGCTAGCAAGTTCTTCAAATGTTTATTCAATTTAAATTTTCCATTACTGTTCTAAGGTTTCTTTTACTTAAAATTTGTGGTGTTTTGTTTGGGGTTTTGGTTTGGATGTTTTGGGGTTTTTTGGAGCTGAAATTTCTTTTAGTAGAACTGAGCAGAAAAAATGTATTTATTTAGCTACTTCAAATATTCCGAGAGAGGGACACTTTTTTTTTCAGTTGCTCTTTTACCCAAGACATTCTTTAGGGTGAAATCCTTTCTTATGGCCACATGGTGGTAGCACTACAGGGTCTTTCACCTGGACATTTCAAGAAACCACAATTGTTAGGAACACAACTGAGCAGTTTAAGAGAACAAGTTTTATAGACAGGAATCTCTTGCTTCTTGTCTTTTACAGACAAGAACCTTTTTTTTCTTTTCAAGTAAACTGTAGCATTTTCAAAGAGCACAGGACATCATATAAGAAAAAGAAAACTGTATTATAATATCATGAAAATAGTTGAGTTCTGGTGAGAAAAAAGCCAAATGACCAAGGAAATACCAAAAGCACGTCCTCAGGAGATACCTCGTTATATAAATGGCAAAAGTTTGCTTGCGACTGCAATTTTTTGTAAATCCAGGTAAATTTCAGAAATTCCAATTCCAGAAACACAATGAATTGGAAAAAGTTGGCAAGAATTATTTAAGTTATTTGCTTTCTTATTTCATTATTTTTATTTAGAGGATTAGGTCCATATAGCATTTAAACACTTAGGTAGTCTGAGACAAATTCAGGTTTCTGGTCTGACCTGCAGAAAAACTTAAAATATTTAAAAATACCCAGGCTATTAAATTCCATCTCTCCACTCCCACTCAAAAGCAGTGAGAAGGAAGTATAAACAAGTTTTATAGGGATCTGCCTGTTTTTATCATTATAAAAGGCAGCCAAAAATATAACTGGCTGAGATCTTCTCAGCCCCAGGCTTATGCTCTCAGTGTTCAGTGGACAACTGACTCTAAAGCACCTGCTCCAACAAGAATTTTCCTTGGCCTCATCTTCCCCTGTACCTCTGCAACGGGCACCACAAGGAAAGACATAAGTCATCAAGGGTAAGATGAGAGCAGGGAAGGAGTAGACAGATGCTTGTTTGCCTGTGAGCTTTTTAAGGAAGACATCTTTCATTTCTTTCCCCCAGTTTGTCTTGCCATCCCAGTATTCCAGAGCACCATGACAAAATAAGATAACAACACCACACAAGGAAACAGCAAGTGGAGGGTTCAGCATCCACAAGGTGAGTGAATTGCAGTTAGGGATTTGAAGATAAACACAAAGTTGCCCACTCCCCAAACCTGGGAAGAACTGTGCAAGCAAACATGGGACAAAGTAAAGAGGCTGCACTGGAAGCAAGAAAGGGACATGAGTGCATGGTGTCTTGCTATGAACCATGCAAGGAGGCAGTTCAGAGCCATGGGCCAAAATTGGAGAGGAGACCAACAGAGACAGTCGCAGTGGATGTCTGCTATGGGCAGTTGTGATCAGGAAGAGGGAGCGGATGAAGCTTAATTCAAACAACCAGAAGCCACCTCACGATTGCAGGCCTTGATTGTCACAGGGCACTTCAAATGTCCTCACATGTGCTCAAGGAGGAACAAACATGGAGGGGAGGGAGCAATCACAGCGAGTGCCCTGATGACATTTTCTTACTAGAGGTACCAGGCAACCCAAGAAGGACAGGTTTTCTGCTGGACATATTACTCACAGGCAGATAAGAACTGCTTGGGAATGTGACAGCTGATGTCTGTCTCAGCTGCAGAGACCACCAATGAGAGCTTACATGCTGAAGGAAAGTGAGAAGGGAAGGTGGCAGAAGAGAGATCTGGGCTTCAGGACAGTAGACTTCAGGTTATTCAGGGTAGAGAAGCTGTCCTGACATGAACAAGTGCCCAAAAGACATCAAAGATCTATAAGGATAAACTCCTCAATGCTTCACAGGGGTCTTTCCCAATGTGCAGAACAAGCAGGCCTGGCACAAGGCTGGTGCAGCTGAACAGAGAGTTTCAGTCTGAACTCCACCACAAAATCAAATGAATGGTCACAGATTGAGACTAATATACAAACACTCCTCAGGCATGCAAGAATGGGATTGGGAAAGGCAAAGCTTATCTCGATTTAGAATTAGAAAGAGATGCAAACAGCAATAAGGGCTTTATCACTACAGCAGCAGCAACAGACTAAGAAAATCTTTGCCTGCTGCCAAATAGGGCAGGCATAAAGGATTCAGTTCATCCTGGGACATCAAACACATTTGCTCTGAAAGTAACAGACCTGTCAAAAAAAGAAGTTGAGTATAAAAATGCTCTGATAAAATACTATCACAGACTTGCACACAAACGTGATTACTTCTGTTAAATCTCTTTTTGTTAAATTAACTATTTCAGAACTGATTATCACAGGAATCATATTTAAAGTTTCAGGAGCAGTGACGTTGGAGATTAACAAAGATGCTCTTCCGCTCTAAGGGAAAACAGAGGGAAAAGAGATGGACTAAAATATTCAGATGCTATGAATTCAGAAAGATGGTATTTTGCCTGTTTGTGTTAAAAAATAAATGTTAAAGCAACCTGGAGACAAACTAAACAGATGAGATCTTTGAATAATGCATAATTATAAGGTGCTAAAGGAAGTTTAGAAAGCTTATAAATGCTATTTAGAATTCTATAAATGCTATTTATAGAATTTGTTGCTTTCTTATCTTTTAGCTCTCTAAATACTGTATTCCTCAGCACAACTGTTCTAGTTCCACCACAGTTGTTCTACTTCAGGACAGAGTGAAATTTGACACCAAAATCTATATAAAATCACCTGCTAGAATACGGAATATTTGACCACATTAGCACTGATCATCTGCTATGAAAATTATTATCACAAATAATGTGCAAAGTCCCTAGTACATCACCTCATGTATCTATACTGAGCAGGGGTAGCTACTGCCTAAGACTACTTACACAGGATTGAAGTTCCACATCCACAAAACTCCTAAGTATTTTAATAAACAGTGCTTGACAACTGTTTCCCTTTTCTTCAGTGACTAAACACCCAGTAACTTCCTTCGCTCATCATAAATTGGAATAATATAGACAGCAATAATGTGTAAAAGAACCTGAATTCCAGACAATGATGAGCTATGCAGACCTGTTTATGATCATACTTTCATTCTGCACAATATGTTAACTTCCACAGTTTGGACCCCAGAATTCATACAAACTATCCAAGGTCAGTCCAGAAGATGCCCAAGTCCCTTTAGCTAAGCATTTCAGGATGTCATTTACAGATGTCAACCACCTACCGTAAGTTTACTACTTACTTGCCATCAACTTCTGGTCTTTTACACACACAGTGAAACTTGCCACCAAAATCTATGTAAAGATCATCTTCTACAACATGGAATATTTGACCAATGGCAATTTTATCTTTGGCAGGCCCCATCTGAATTAAAGGAGAGCGTCTCAACATGGATGCAAATGATTCTGATTTCTCTGAAGGAACCTACAGACGAATAATAAAAAAGAAAAAAACATTTCACAAAACATGCTGTCTCTGAAGGAGGATTTAAATTAAAATTTCAACATATAAAAAGGCTTCATTCACTGAATAAAAAGTAAAGATTTCAAATGTTCATCACACTTTTAGCAAGACTTCTAAGGAGGCATCTGGTACGTTTCTCCAACACCAAACATTTTACACATTAAAGGTAAAGCTTTCATTAATTCAGTCAAAGAAAAGCATAACAGTGTGCATCTCCTGAAAACATCTGCCAGTTCTACTACTGGTTAGGTAAGTTAATTTAAAAATGCATTCCAAATGTAGGAGATACTCCCAAAAAGAACACCACTCATCTCTTTATTATCTCCTCAGTGAAAACCAAACCTGAATTAGTACCTTGCAGCTATTCATGCAAGTATTTAATGAAAAATACTTTAAAAATAAATCTTCATTTTAAAGAACAAAACCATTTTGCAAAGGCAGCAAAAGTAAAATGCACACACAGGACTGATCTAATATTAAAAAAAAAAAAAAACAACGAATCATCACTTCTCTCAAATTTCACTCTACAAACTCAAAGTAACTAAATAAACAAAATGCCAGTTTCTTCTCATAGAGCTTTATGTGAGAACACAAACCTTCCTTCTATGCTTCATGGAGTGAAACATCTCTGTTCTGTAACCCAAGAAAACTACTTATCACAGGCTAACTATCACATACCAACATATGCTAGGTGAAAATATCCAGCTATATTAAAGTGAGACACAATATGCTGTCCCTGATATCCTAAGTATGACCACTTTTTAAGATTGTCACCTTTGAAATGCAATTAGTAAGAAAAGCCTACTTGCTAGGAACAAATGAAAAGGCAGAAGCATTTTGGAAGCAATACATACCCAGAAGCGAATCTAAGGAAATCATTTTATAGATGGCTAAATGGATTTTAAAAATTAGAATCTATTAATTTTCCCCACATTTAGAATAATTAATTGACAATAATTACTTTGTGCAAGATTTCAAACTGTTTGGAACCAGTAGAAGAACTAAACCAAATAATCAAGCAATTAAATGTTCAGAGCTCTGTCGGCTTCAACAACAGACTTTCTCATCAACTGCTTCAAGTGGATGCCGAAAATCCATCAGTATTTTATATGAACAGAGAATAATGCCATCATTTTCCGCTTGTGCTTTTGGAAACTTTCATTCTTGGAGAAGTCAAAACAAGACAGTTTTGAATTCCAGCCCTGCTGGAAGACACAAACAGCACGGATTGTTCTGACAAAGTCTCAGGAATTACAGGCTAGAGATCCGACACCTGGTACATTTGCTGCTTCAGAAACAGGAACTGTTAAATGCAGCATCCCAAGGACAAGGGCCGAAAAATGTGCAACATGTGCATACATGCACACACACCACAAAAAGAAAGCATCTGGCCATGGTAAACCACAAACAGATCAGTAGGATCTCACACAGGAAAGCTACTATCATACAGGGTTCCAAACATAGCATTGTTTGAATGTCACAGTGCATTCTAAATTCAAATACATGAAAATTAATTACACAGGCTGCATTTGTAAGGGCGCCAAGAAAAAAATGAAAAATGCTCGAAACAGTAAGAGGACATTTGATTTATTATACTAATTAAGGGGACAGCAGAAAATTTTAAATCAATATATAAATCATAAGATAGAAGCAAACATTTCAAAACCAACACCTCCCCAAAATGACTCTCTCTGGGCAGGGGATTAAAAATCAGTGTTCATACTGAAATACCAAAACCTGTTACAAGGGAGACTAAGGCACAAAAAAGCACAAAATTCAGAGGTCTTCCACTAAAGGGCAAAGAAAAGAACATGGCAGCAACACAAGCTCAGGATGATAAGGATTACCATCATATCATCCCAGATTATTTTCAATCATTCTTCATTGCAAGGCAAACTAATAAGGAAATTGGTCCAAAGAAAAAACAAACAAACAAACAAACAAAGTAACAACAAAAAAAAACCCCACAACCCTCAAACAAAAAACCAAACAAAAGCACTCACAATGGCAGGATATTATCATTTGCAGGGTAACAAACATATACTCCACAGCTAAATTCAAACCTTGAGTAAAGAGCAGCTTTGTTTTGACACTTCAACAGGAGATGAGGAGGTCCACCTATGGTTTGAACTAATTTAATGCTAGAGGAATCAGACACCATATTGGATGATCCATACACCAAATGAACTGTCTTTTCTTACATATAGATCATTTGGAAAAAGCCTGAGCTAGTAGAGAGAATCAAGAGAACTTCTAAGTTTGGTCTGAAGGAGATTTTCCTACAATATCTACATAGATGTCATTAGCAATGACATCTGAACACACTGAGCAACACTGAGCTTTTTTTGCTAAGCAATTAATACAATTCACAGTAAATTGGCAATTACATTCATTAAATGGCATTCACCTCATTCATTTTGCCTTCATACAATGGCACACTCGGTAGGGCTCTCTACACTAAAAAAAATCTCACAGCACTTCATGAAGATGAATACCCTAATATCCTATGGATTTCCTGTTTTCATCACCTAAAAATGGTCCATTCTAGTTAATAACACCTCTCTCCTTTATTTCCCTGGCAGGAAAAAATACAGATGAAAAATTCTCCCATTTGCAAACTTGCCTGTGAAATAATCTCTATACACAACAGACAAATGCTATGTTTACACACTGACAAATGTGCTCATTGCTTACTAGAAACAGATTAAACTAAAATACAGATAATAATGCACAAAGAATTTTTTTGCCATTCTTCATTGTAAACAGTTTTCAAAGAAGCCACCAGGAATCTGGTAGAATTCTGTCACAGGCCTACAAGTCTGCAGTGTTCTCTATCCTGCATCCTGGAGAGGAACTTCTCAAGAACACAAATAGCTGATTTATGTATACAATAATCCTCAAGAGATGCCATTAGTTACTGCCATCAAGGACTCTTCTGTGGACAGTCTGGAAACAGAGTGAGATAAAATGCAGTATTTTCTCCCATTTTCTCTATAACCTACAGCAGATCTCATTAAAGAGTAATTTATCTCAAGCATTTAAAGAGATTTAATGACATTTTGATGCTTTCCTCTACAACTTCTAAATCTCCTTAACTGGATTCTCCACAGTAGCATTATGGAAAAACAGTAAGACTGTACAATAACAGGGGAACACACTTTATTAAGCACTCTACTTTTCTGATTCTCAAGGAGTGTTGGCCATGCAGCTCTGATAGATGATGCACTGATAACATGTCAAGTCACAAAAACTGAACATTATTACAAAATTCAGAAGCACAAATGGCACATTCTTTTCAAGTACCTGAAGTATGAAGGCTTTTTTTTACCCTCCTCCTTCTTAAATGCCAAATCTGTTTGATTTTCCTTCTAATTTCCAGATTTTAAAGTTTTTTCGTAAATATTTGGATACCAATCACTTCCAGTGTGCATAGTTCAATGAAAAAACAGCAGCTCTTGCAGCAACAGAACTCTCCAAGATGATACATATTAACCACAGAGTGGGAAAAGTCATAGATTTAAACCCCAGTAGGATCCAAACAAAAGAAGTAACTCCAATGGAGGAATGTAACATACTATTTCTGGAGCAAAGCCTATGACTGCACAAGCAGGGTGGCCCTATCCCACCCACTGAGCAAGAGTGCTAGCAATAAAGCACCCAGGCTTCGTGCTGTATGTCTGCTTGCAAAGGCAAGTAGAATGCACACTGGAATGTGAGAGATACGGATGAGAAGAGATGGGAGACTGCTAATCTGATTGCTACAATTAAGGGGTGAAAGACATTAACACCAAGCAGCATGCAAAGAGCACAACCTTTCGTAACTATCAAATTTGTTTTCCTCAGCACTGTCACCCATAGCTAGACAGACCTTTCTGTCCGAAGTCAATTACACAACAAAATGGAAAAACCAACTTGCAGTAATAAGTTAGTGTGATGCCTCAAAGCTAAGGGCCCCAACAGCTTGGATACCTAAAATGGGACTGGAAAAGGCCTTGAGCAACCTGAACTAAGTTTATCCTGCTTGGAACAAGGGGTCTGAACAGATAACCTCCTGAGATCACTTTCAACATGTACTATTTTACTTAGGAAAGATGACCGGAGCCTGCTATAAAGAATTTTACAACAAACCCAAATATATTAACCTACCCACTGAACAGGTATATACTGATAAGGCACTTACTTCAACAAGCAACCTAAAAAATTCCACTATCTACTGCCCCAGCAAACCTTAATTTTCCACACCTTATAACTACTGGAAGTGTGCACTGTTGCTTACATATAAACCTAAATCCCAGGATTTTAAGTGCTGAAGGCATTACTAGGGTAACAGCTCATAGTGATTCATGCATTTTATTTACCAAACTTCTCTTTTTTACTACTTTTTACTTGAATGCAACAAGCTGTATTTAAGTCTAAACTCCATCACGCAGAAGAATATCACCTTAAAGATAGCAGGACCACCTCAGACACTATACCACAACATCCGACATCCAGAAGTTAAAGGCCTTCCATCCAGAAGCAGCACAAGAAGCACTGCCAACTCGAGAACTCTCCTGAATTTATCAAAAACAACCACCAAGCTTTGTTTTCACCAACACAGTTTCCCAGACACTGAGGTTGTCCCAAAACCAGCACTGAACACTCATAAGGAGCACCATGAGGACTGACATATGACTACAGTGACTAAAATTTCAACATATAAGCCTACAAGCAATTACATCTCAAAGTGTTTTCTCTAGGGCCTGCCTTCTTTTTATACGTTAAACTATTTGTTCTAATGATGATGAGTCCTTATTGAGAAGTTCCATGTATCTTATTCTTGTCTCAGAATATAATCACTCAAACTAGGCATCACACCTTTAACTCATCTCAGGGGTGAACAGGTCTCAGTCTCCCCTCGACCAAAACAGTTCACGTAACTTCTCTACCTTCAGCTTTGAACATGTTCACAACTTTGTGCCTAGCAGTAACCAGTGACTTTAGAGCTTTCCCAAAGAAAAAACTGCTTCCTGTATTAGTAGAAAAGAAAAGTTTAGGGAAAAAATATTTTTAAAGTATAAGAGCTGACATTAACATTTATTACTTATTTACTCTAAAAATACAGCCAACCTCTACTAAGTGCCTAATCCACATTTCTAAAAAACCAACTAAGCTTTGAATATTCAGGCTTATTCCATTGTACAGCCATTGTCTACCAAGACAGCATTCCCACTGAACCTGCACAGCCCTCCACATCTTGAGCAGTCATGGACCTTTGTCTCCTCTTCTAAAGTAGTTCTGCACCGGGCAAAACATCCCACACTCCCCACCTTGGGTCTCTATCACTTGTACTTCTACCCAAGGGACAGGACATAATCATTCTTTTTTTTCCTTCAATTTTTTTAAACCCTGTCCCACAGTTTAGATACATCCCGAGATGCAGAAAACACCATGAGTAACCACCTCAGTATACAGCACTAACTACAGTATTATATGACCTATGCCTTTGAGGAAGACTTGTGCCTATCATTATTTTTTCAAACAACACAAGCTATAGCTCTGCAGGCCAGGGATTCACCTACTTGCTTATTATCAACAAATACAACAATAAAGAGTAAACAAAAAAGAGGAACAAAATCTGATAAATACTTGTACTTGCAATATACAGTACATGACTTGCTTGTATTCTGTAGTACATGGAAGAACAGGTTGCCCAGAGAAGCTGGGGATGCCCCATCCCTGGAAGTCCTTAAGGCTGGGTAGGATAGGGCTCTGAACAACCTGGTGTAGTGGAAGGTGTCCCCGCCCATGCCAGGAGGGCTGGAACTAGATGATCCTTAAGGTTCCTTCCAACTCAGGTCATCCTATGATTCTATGAAATCAGAAGCCTAAGATGAAATATAACTCAGGGTCATCATTTGGACTTGAATACAAACAGTAAAGCGAAGACAGGAACCATCTCTTCTCCATCTCTATTCTAATATTTGACAACCACTGGAGAAAGTACTAAATTACTTCTTACCCTCTTATTTGCCAATGACATTCATCCTGTGCAGTACTAAGGAAGACAATCTTCAAATTGCTTAATATATGCCATTCATACATGGACAGCACACACAGTAGACATCAGCATGACACCAGTGATTCAAAAATGTATACAGCTATTTTAGAATTTTTTTGAAACTCAACGTTTAATTCTGCAATATGTACCAAGGCAAATCTTAAAATACTATTATTTTAAAACTCCAAATGTTTATGGATAAAAAAGACAGGTGAAACTACGAACAGAGTAGAAAATAGGAAGATTGAATTAGGCAGAGCTGTATAAGGATAAACAAGGACACAGGATTTAGCTAGCATACACATAACTAAATACAACAGCCACAAAATTCACCTACTAAGACACATAAATAACAGCACATCACCCCACATACAGCACAGGCATAATTATAACCAAAGACAGCATGAAGACGGAGTCTATTCTTTTAAAGTCCACTGTCTGTTTTGCATTTATCATCGCCAGAATACAGTTCTTCTTCCTCCCCAATGAGTGGCCTGTGGTTTTGTTCCATAAAAAAAATATATCAAACAACTGCTGTTTCCCCACAGATTCAATTTACAACTCAAAGTGGGCAACCACAAAGACAAGGAAGACCTCTTCAGTTTCTTTTAAACAAGAGACTTTTCCACTTTATTCTCTACAAAAAGATTAAAGTGAAGAACTGATTTAAACTTCTCGTTAACAAAAGGTTTTGAAGATTAAATACTGAACAAAGCTTAAACAAAAGCAAGATTGGTGTTATTTAATAAAACTACTGAAGGGAAATAGTCCAAACAGAAAGCATAAAATGAGGATTTGTGATTCAAAGCAGTAATTTAGGGAAAAATCTAAGATTAATGACTGTAAAGTCACAAAGAAGAGCTTTGAAAGCAGTCGAGGAGAAAACTGGAAGCTTCCTTGCTAGTTATTTACAAGATATACAGATATATATAGATATATATATACAAGATATTTATAAAAAGCTTCAAATGAATCACTTCCTATGTGACAATTGTTACAAGGCCAAATTTCCATGAAGACAGCACTTGCACACGAGCTAGGATGCTCTGAATTCTATAAGGGAATTATTTTAGTTACAAGGATTTTCATCTAATATTAATTATTTAATATCTACAGGCCAGTAGAAGAAATAACAGTGTAACTAAGAGTTCTAGCAGACACCACATTCCTTCATTTCCTCCCAGTCTGAGTAATGATTTGAATTGCACCATCAACAGTAGCAAACTCTAAATTCTATCATTTTGGGATAAACATAGATAGTATCTGTACCCAACTTTTTAAAGGTAAGTTTTGAAAAAAGTAGGAGAGGAGAGAAGAAAACACAACCACTTTTTAATACAATGAGGTACTACATAGTGATATTCAAGAACAACACAGTGAGCACTAGACTTTCCTCCAAAACTTAAACATTTGGAGGGAAAAAAACTTTCAGATTTTACGATTGGAAAAAGCAATGGAAACAGCTCTGTTCTGCCTATAAGAGGGAAATTGACTGCTATATTTTCATTCTTTATTAAATTTTTATTGACTTTCAAAAACTCCGCATACTTCAGGTTTTAATTGTCCAGAGTTATTTCTCATCACAATTTTAAAACCACAAGCACTCCTAAAGAACTACCAGAAAGCAAAGCAAACTTCTGCTGTTTGAATCAAAAGAGGAACATCCATACATTCTCCTCAGCACAGTAAAGAAATACAGTTTTATTTTAAAAAGCAAACTGAACAAAACTTTTCAGCCAAAAAGGCTGGAAGTAAGAAGCTGAAATTAAGCATTTACCCATCCCTTGATGAGAAGCAGTAACTAAGTGTTTTGACAAAGCATCATTCCAACTTCATTCCAAATATTAAGATTTTTGGTGGATTTTGGATTTTATCGTCAAAGCCTAATAGTATTTTGTAAAAACCTCCTCATGAAAGCCCTGAGACCTTGTTTTTGTTAATATTTCAGGATTAGGCTTTAAGGAGCATAGGCACAGAACTCCACTCTCACTGCTAACTTGAAGGTAAAATCTTGTAGTGCCTGCTGCATACAGTGTGCTGGAATTCTCAAAGTCCCAGCACACCTGTGAGCATACTGAACTGAACTCCCTGGAGAAGAGCACCCTCTCCTCTGTGGAACATAGGAGACAGAATGATCTACTCCACAAGCCTTCTTTTCTGCTTGGACAAAACAATCTGACAGTATTTTAAATCTTTGTTGTAAACCAGTGAACTTAGAGCTGCTCTTGCCACTTCATTTGAAATCAGCTAAGCTATAAGCACTGGAATATGAAGAATATCCTACTTTAGTTATCAATTTAATCCTAAATAAATGACAATAACACTAATAAAAAGCCTCTAGGAAAACCCATTTAGATAGTTACATTAACTGGATATCCAACTGCCCTCATAAGGCTGAAAACACCAAAAGTAACACTGGAAAGAAACTTTCATGTTGCTTTCTTACACACACATATTACAATTGACGCTTTTCTCACAGAATGGTTTGGGCTGGAAGGGACCTTAAAGGTCACCTAGTCTTAATGGCCCTGGACTAGGTTGCTCAGAGCAACTGAGACCTGGTTGCTCAGAGCCCCATCCAACCTGGCCTTGAACACTTCCAGGGATGGGGCATCCAACAGCTTCCTATTCCAGTGCCTCACCACCCTCACCATTTTTTCTTTTGTCCAACCTAGATCCATCCCCTTCCAGTTCAAAACCATTGCCCCTTGTCCCATCACTACAGGCCCTACTAATAAAGACTGAGAGAGACTTTTTACTTTACGTTGAAAGTACACAGTAAGGTCTTCCCACAGCCTTCTCCAGGCTGAACCACCCCAATCCTCTCAGCCTGTCTTCCTCACAGGAGAGGTGCTCCAGCCCTGCGACCACTTTTGTGGCCTCCTCTGGACTTGCTCCATCTTTCATATACTGGGGACCCCATTACTGGATGGAGTACTCCAGGTGGGGTCTCATGAGGGAGCAAAGGGTATTTATCAATTTTTGAGTCCACAAATTTATCTGAAATACACTTGCTGGGGTAAATGCAAAAGTCTCTAGCTGAAATTCAGTGCCTTATGTCACTCAAAGCCAGTCTAGATGGCCCCAGTGATCATCTCCAGACTAAAAATCAATGGTCTAAGCTTCAGTTACATAAGTACATGTTATACTTCCAACAATACAAAAACCATGCAAGCCATAAAACCTTCTGGCACATAACTCCTAAAGAAGAAATATAAGATACTGTATAAGATATAATGTACTGCTTTACTGACTTCCACATAGGAAGAATTGTAACTAATTAGGAAAGAGGCTACTGCACAAAAATATCTACAGGGTATTTTGAAATTCATGCAATGCAGAAATAAATTATTTTCACTGAGGAGTATCTTCATTTTCCAACTTGTCCCAAGTTACAGTTCCTGTTTACCAACCTTTCTCATTCTAAAAAGAAGAAATATGGAGAGGACAAAACTTCAATTTTACCAAGAACAGGGTTGTTCATATTTAGTAACACTGTCCAAAGGGAAGCAAACACAGTTATAGGAAGTTATAAGGGTTGTCATACTTGGCAAAGAGCAGTGGAAGATTTTGCTTGGCTACAGACACAAATGTTAAGCCAACTTCCCATAGTGAAATTATGCTTTTTAAAAAAGTATTTAAAATTATATTTTGATTGCAGATTAGGAAAGGATTACACTTCCATTTTAAAAACAACAGAAGTTTCATCACACACTATTTGATATACATTTATGTTCATTAACAACCTTCCATCAAGCTCCAGTTTGGTACTCCCTGCAATGCTGACTGATGAATATAGCATATTCCAAACCTAGTTTAACTTTTTCATACAGAACAACTTCTAAATAAAAATATGTCAGCTGTGCAGAGAACACTTGATATGCTTGAATGCGTGTATTTGTATATATATTACCCTCATAATAACGAACAATGTAATATTGTGAACTAAGCACATTTTTAAAAGAGATGCAAATAACAATTAACCAAATACATGTAGTACTAAACCAGTAAAATACCATGGTGAAAATTATCTTTGTCTCTCATAATTACAGTTTTCAAGTAGGATCATGTAGATTTCAAAAGAGAAAAAAGATCACAGAAATAGGAATTGTATGCTGTGCCTAATATTCAACAGGTTTTCATGAACTGTACTTTCAGTATGAAAACTTCTCTGCTGTCTAGAAATCTCCACTGAAAAAGCTATTTGCAGCTTTTTTCTATTTGAAGACAGTTATTTCTTAACCTTATCATCGAGATGCAGTATACAAACTGTTTTTCAACTCATGAAAGAGCATAATTATTCAAAATACTTTGTAAACATATTTAAGTTACCAATGCCTTATTATGCTGCTAACTCAAGTGTAGCAGTACTGTTCACAAAACAAATGTCAATTTTTTCAATTAACAGACTAATCTCATATGTCCTACAACAAATATTGTCCTATCAGAGTAAATGCAAATTAAGGTGATTTTTTTAGTCAATTATGGCTATCCCTGCCCATTATCAGAAGAGTCAAAGGTTTACACTATTGTGCTTGAGTCTGAGTGTTTTGGTATTACATACAGTGACACACATGACTAAAATTTAAAAATATACTTTTTTTTTCCTGTGGCTTCATGTAACTGAGCATGTGCTTAGGAGGAATAGCATAAAACATTAGAGCACCTGTGAGAAGGGGAAGGTCAGCACAGTTGTATCATGAAAATGAATCATCTGTTGCTTCTAGATCCTTTTTTAAAACTTTTTCATCAATCAGCTGCCCATTTAAAACCAGAAAGTCATATCGCTAACACACTGTAATGCTACCCAAACCACCAAGGCTTACCCAACAAGTCTTATAAATGTACAATCTGCTGCACTGGTTGACTCAATACCAGCTTCTTTGAGTTTGTAGTAAAAGGAAGGTTTTCCATTTACCTCCACATTTTGACTGGATACACAGCAAAGAAACTGCAAAACAAGACTTTCATAAAGAATTTCAAATGCAGCTTTGAAAATATGCTGTTGACGAGGCAGGTGGATCATTTACTAAACAACGCTGAGCTAAGACTTTATTTCACAACACAAAATAGCACAGAATTTAGTCACAAAGCTGCTTATTTTTCTTGAAATTAAATAACTTCTATACAGAATTTAAAACATGAAGTTCCTTTCAAGGATAACTTTCTAGCAAACAAACAGAACATCAGCATCTAAATCATAGAAAGTAGATGAACCTACTGTGTGGATTATGTCAAAAAGAAAATCCAACCAGATGGGCACACACAGTCCTAAGAACAGCCCATGGTGTTTTCAGCCCATTATAAGCCTGTGCAGCTTTACTGCTTAGACAGAGCTCTGCATCGCTTCTCTGAACAATTACATGTATGTCCCTGCATTTTAGGCTGCCATGCTGGAATGGGACACCGGCAATCCCACACAGCAGCACTGTCATAGCTTCAGCCCAACATTTTCTTTATTTATCACTACCCTGCTCTTCCAGGCAGTTTTTTTTCCAGGTTCCTATGGAACAGAAGGCTGTTTCAATAGTCATAATGGGAGAATAACTGGGATCTGTCACAGCAACTCGCAATGTAATTATCCTGGTGATAACAGTAACCACTAGAAAGGATTTCAATTCTTATTTAACTGCTACATTATCATTACATGCACCTTCTTCCAGATATCTCAGTCAAGCCTAGGTAGCTGACATGTACTTCCTTTTCTCCATAATACTGGCAATCCCAAGATGGCTTAATTTTGGGGATTTCACTCTGACAGCCAGTCATCACAGGCGTATCACCTACCACTCACAGACCTCCAGCAATGCCAAAGCAACCACCTGCCAACCCAGAGCTATCTGAAGGAGCGAGTTCCAGGAGACAACTGCTCCAGAGCTGTGATCTTCATCTTTCTCAAGTCAACCAAGGACAGAAGGCCCAGGGCCTTCCCACATGAATTTGTGTCCCTGAGCAAACCTTTGTGATAGGCAGCAGCGACAATGTTACTGTACTATAATTAAGTCCTCCAAAGGGGCAGCATGCATCATTCCTCTGCTGTCCAACATCAGAAGTCCTGTCTACTCCATTTCAGAGAGTGTTGCTCCAATACCGTGTGAGTTTTACAAAATCCTGTCATGCGAGCACTTCTGTAACATGCAAAGCAGGTCAGGTTGTCTGACAGATCCAGCTGTGCCTACAGCTGGGACAAATCCAAGTCAGAACAGACAAGTTTTGGTGCCTCAGCCAGAGCATTCACGAGGCAGAACTGTTCCTTCACAGAGGTCAAAAGGAGGACACACAGGCTCATTCCTCTTTAATACAAATCAGCATTTCAAGCAGATCCAGCTGAGAGGATGCTGAGACACAGTCCTTATTTAGCACGAACCTGAAAGCACCAGGACATGTTCACAGCATAGCACAAGCACACATAACCCACATTTCTCAAATGCAGAATTACAATCTGGCAAAGCAATCAAGAGAAACTTCCAGGTAAAGACTGCTCGTTCCAGATCCCGCAAACCCAAAACTGGAAAGTCCCCCTCTCAGTTAGTCAGCAGTTTCCAGCACCTGAATGCTGTTCAGAAGATAAACCACCTAAAAGAGTAACCTCTGTGCTTGGCATACAGGTTTTACAAAATGCTGTTATATTTGTAATCAAACCAAGAGTGTTATTTATTAGTTATTTATTAGCACTAGCAAAGCATTCCAGCCACACAAAGATTACGGGTGTCCTAGGAAATATTACACTATGAAAATTACAAGTGAAAATTGCACTAAATATTAATCACTATTTTTGCTCTCAAATAATTGCAACTTCAGGAAAATCATCCTCTAAATACTAACTTAGGTGGGAACAGAGATTGAGAGAATTATTTCCCATCAATTAATAGACAAAAATAATTCTGATTTTTTTTTTTTACTATTTGATTTCAAAACATCCAGTGTCACATATTATTTCAACCTGAGGATGCCCATATACTGCACAAGCAAGACAACTACATATTCTTTATAAAGATACCCGTGTAGCTGTCAGAAATGTAATACATACCTTTAAAATTGTCACTTTTGTGGTTTAGTTTTTAATTTCTCCCCTAAAACAGAACCAGATAAAACAGCTCTTTATATGACCTATTAATTTTTCATTTTCTTTCTTAATGAATACTGATATTTTATTTTTTAGACAGTGACAAGACATTTAAATACACAGACGTCCTCCTCAAACTTACAAATCCTTTCAGCAAAGAATCTGTGGCTAAGTTAATTTAAAAATATGTATGTGCCTGGAAGAATAATTTCTAATCTCTCTCTTTCAGAAATTAGTTATTATCATGTACTGATGGTAATCTAATCCCTTCTGTCTGAACTTCAGACAAAATCAGTTACGTTTCTTCTTAAAAAATGCTTTCCCTTCAAACACGGTATTCAAGGAATTAAATAGGAAATTCCTCAAACGTGCGGCTTTTCCTGCGACATCTGGAAACAAGCGGTGCCCTCTGCTGTGCCGGGAGGGGATGTTCACCCAGCCCCCGGCGCAGCATCCCTGCCCGGCTGGGCCCAGCAGCCTGGCCGAGCCACGGGCTGCAGATCCCTCCTTCTGAGCAAGGACAAGTTTCTGCTCGGGTAACCAGCCCCTGACACGCACCTGATGGTTGTACCCTGCTACTCTCACATTAAAAAGTCTCAACAGAGCAGCCCATCGCACTGTGACACACATAGTGGACTAGCAGCAAAGCTCACATAATGATGGCCCATTTCTACCTAAAAGGACACTTGACAAACGTCACCATCCATATTTTAAGCATTTTTAGACTACTTAGTTCACAGTGAAGAAAAAATGTGCATTTATTCTTAATTAGTTACTTTATTCTTACATTTTCTTCAAACTCTGGTAACTGAGCTAACAACAAAGCTCAAAAACCATTTCTGTACCTGTATCAAAAATCATCACATCCTTCCTAAAGACAAGGTTTCCTATTTTACTAGGCAAGCAGCTTTAATCCATTAATGAAGGTAACACATAAAGCATTTGGTGTCCTCCTAAAAGATTTCATTAAGCAATTCCATAGAGGAAAAAAAGAACTTTAAACATGATTTTTTTCTTTGTTCAGTTTATAATGCAAAACTTAAATATAAAAATGCAGTAGGAAAATGCAGTAAGAAGTGAGTTGCCTGCTGTAGACAAATATCATGTGGGTTTATCACGATATTTGGCTTACCAAGTTGCTACCTTTTCAACAATTTTAATCAACATTTAAGTGCCCTGTCTGTAAGTTTCACTATTTACAAAACAGTAACAACAGAACTGTAAACTGAAGGTGAAAGCCAAAACACAAAATCAAACCCTTAAAAAATTTCCAACACAGCAGAGACACCACCAGGCAACTCTGAGGTAAGGTCAGCAGCACACATTGCTGCAAAAAAACTTGAAGAGCTACCTAGGAAAAACACATCATGCTTTTTGAATCATCTGAAGACAAACCTGTGTCAACATGCCCATTTATCAAGTTTACTTATATTTGCCTAAATTAAGCCACTACCAACCAAATATCAGCCAGTTCATCCAGTTTCAAAAATGAAGGAACAGCTGACATAGGAAACCCATACAGGAACATTATCAAGCCTCTTCCCAAAAGAAAGAGAAACACAAAGAATCCAAACACCTCTGGCTCTTACAGGACAAAGCACAGCAAAAGACAGGCAGCACTTGCCTTTGCCAGCTGAGATAAGGAACACGAGTTTTCCACTGACTGTAGCTCAGATAAAGGATGAGCAAGACCACATTCCTCCTGCTTCAAAGAGCAGTTGCAGTTGCTGGGCACCCCAGAAAGGGACTGCAGCTAGAGGCACCACACCCTCTCCTGAGGGAATCATGTTGCTCTGCTTAGAAGGACTTTATCAAAAGATCTTCTAAATCTTTGAGTTTTTCCGTCAGCATCCAGTGCATCCTCCCATAAGTATTACCCAGCTTTACCAGAGTAGCATCAGGGTTGCTCCCGGCTGTGGAAAGTTTATTTACCAAATAACACACTTTCTAGCAATCAAATACCAGCTAAAAGTGGTGATAATGTGATTTCAAGAAAAGTACACAAAATGAACAGATTAAACTGCAGTCAGATCCCTTTCATTTCCCTCTTGTTTCATGCCACCTTCCATTGCTAACTCATTCTCACCAAAATCCACTCCTCTTTCTGTAAACTCTACAAAAAGCAATCAGTGAATAAACATTAATCACACTCAGACTCACTGAGCACTACTTGGGCTAAGAACATCATCAAAGTAGACTCATGATAATCTTCATCTCATTGTTATGCTTTGAACATCACTAAGCACTGCAAAGCAAGCTACGTTCCTTCCTCTGGTTCAAGTGAAAAAGTAGCTCAGCAAAGTGTAGAGAAATTCAGAGTTGTGGTCCAGATATTCATCTTAAAACCCTAGTTTGATTTCTAGTAATGCATTATTTATATTTGTGTATGCAGTTTCACTTTAAAATGATGCTGTGAATACAATGTAACATTTGAGTGAGTTAAGAAGCTTTAAAGGCTTGACGATGATTCATTTACAGATAAAAAGAGAGTATGTAGATAGAAAATGTTTCCAGCTACTCACTCCAACAGAAAAACAAAAAGGGGGGGGGGGGAAAATCCCCCAAATCCCCAAAGTAGCATTCAGTATCTCCTACAGCTACATCAAGTGACTCTGTTCCTGAACTCTTCTGTGGACATCCCCTTGGACACCACCTGAGCCCCTGGGTTAGGCAAACCTTTAATCTTTGCACAGCCAGCCTTGCTAGTGTGGACTTTCAATGAAAAACAGAATGTTACAGATTATGCACTGATTTGGAATATCAGGTCTTGGATTCAGTGACAGGCATTTCCAGTTCTACACCTCCAGTACCAAACCAGTCCCGCCATAATAATCCACAGCTTTAATCTCCATATCCTACTGAGCACACTTCAAGTAATCCCAGCCACAGGTGTGGTCAAACAGAACTGAAAAAGTTACAAAAAGATGACTGTCAAGGATAAATACCAGCATGGAATCACTTCCACCTGAGGAATAATCAGAGGTCAGGGTTTTTCAGCTTGGAGGAGATATTCTGGACTATGTCAGTCCACACATAGGGCTTTTTCCTGTTTCCCTACATGTCTGCTAATGGGCACTGTCACAATCTGTGGGGAAAATCAGCATGACAAAACCCAACGCACTGCTAGAGAAAGTGATGGTTATTCACAAAATCTCTACATTTATTTTACTACTCACTCTTTCCCAAGTTCCATCCACTCACATTCCCATACCCCTGGATTCCCAACAAGCATCTGGGGAAAAACCATTAGGGTAAAACACCGGGGATGAAGGTTGCCAGCTATCAAGGCCTCACCACACCTCTGACATTATTCCTGTTTGGCAATGGTGAACTAGGTTTTGGACAAACCTTTTACACCCTTCAGGAGTCAAAAGGTGTTGACGAGGTAGTCCTTTGTTCCAGAATTCTACTTACTGCAGCCTCAATAAATAGCAGACTGCTGCTCACCATCTCACTCTCCATGACTGATTCATGGTGGAGTAACAGGAAAACAAATGGCACATAGGATATGGGACACAATCCTGTAACCCTCCTTGTGCACTACAGCAACAGCATCTGCTCTTGACGAATCATTCATGCTGCAGTTTATCAGAGTGCAGGCCTTGCCAAGCACACCATCCTAATTTTACTGCCAAGGACAGCTTCACAGAGAGCTGTGTTTTTTCACATTAATATGCAGCATCCTTTCAACCCTTGTCCTGCTGTTTCTTTTGCTGGCTTCACACATGTACAATTCTACAGGTGCTTCACTCATAAAAGCCTTTATATTTCCACTGAAAGTCTCTGGAATACTGGTTTAACAGGTCTTTGATCAGACCCAATAAAATCCTTAAGAGATTTCCCACATCCCTCCCTGCCAGCCTGTAAAAGCCAGAATACAGCTTTGCCCGTGCAGCAGTACCTTGCATTCTATACAACCAAAACTGCTTGCGTGCTTTCTCCATTACATTTTTGTAGGAGCATGTTAAAAAGAAGTATGAGCTGTCCACGTTTCTGCAGGCTAGTTATTACGCAGGGTGAAGTGGTGAGAAGAGATAATCACAGAGTTGTCAGGCTTGGAAAGGATCTCTGGAGATCATCCAGTCCAACCCCCCTGCCAAGGCAGGGTCACCTAGAGCAGGTGACACGGGAATGTGTCCAGGTGGGTTTCTGGGCTTTGAATGTCTCCAGAGGGGGACACTTCACAACCTCCCTGGGCAATCTGTTCCAGTGCTCTGCCTCCCTCAGTGTAAAGGAGTTCTTCCTCATGTTAAGGTGAAACTTCTTGTACTTTAGCTTATGGCCACTGCTCCACATCCTGTCGCTGGGCACCATCCTCTTGACACCTGCCTTTGAGATATTTACACGTACTGATGAGATCCCCTCTCAGTCTTCTCTTCTCCAGACTAAACAGGCCCAGCTCCCGCAGTCTCCCCTCGTAAGAGAGATACTCCAGACCTCTTATCATCTTTCTAGCCTTTCCCTGGTCCCTCTCCAGCAGCTCCTCGTCTCTTTTGTACTGAGGAGACCAGAACTGGACACAGCACTCCAGATGCGGCCTCACTAGGGCCGAGCAAAGGACGCTGCCCCGGCTCGATCCCCTCGCGCCCTCACCTGCCGGGAGCCAGAGCCCGCGGTGCCGCTGCTCGGGCGCTGCTCCGTTCGCTGCGGGGAAGTGTCGGCGGCCCCCGGCGCGGCCCCGCTGCCCCTGCGGACCGCGGGCACCACCACCCGCCATAGCCGCGCCGTGCGGCCCCACAGCGCCGCCGCCATCACTGACCGGGGGTGGTGCCTCCACCCCGGGCGCAGGCGCAGCGCGCCGGCCTGAGGCGGGCGGCGCCATCTTGGGTGAGGGACGGCGGGCGCCGCGCTGCCCCCAGGCGACAGCGATTGGACGGGGGAACAGAGCTGAAGCTGCGCCAGGGAACGGGTGGGTGGGAATCTGGGGGAATTTCTTCACGGAAAAGGCAATTACGCATTGCAATGTGCTGCCCAGGGAGGGGGTAGAGTCACCGTCCCTGAAGGCGTTTAAGGGAGGACTGGACGTAGCACTTCACAGAATAACCTGAGCTGGACGAGACCCACGAGGATCATCGAGCTCAACATCTGCTCCTGCATAGGAGACCCCAAGAATCACACCATGTGCCTGAGAGCGTTGTTCAAATGCTTCGTGAACTCCGTCAGGTTTGGTGCTGTAACCACTTCCCTGGGGAGCCTGTTCCAGTGCCCAAACATCCTCTGTGTGAAAAATCGTGTAATGTCCAACCTGAACGTCCCCTGACACAACTTTCTGCCCTTCCCTTTGGTGCTCCACTTAGTGCCACGGTCTAGCTGACAAGGTGCTGTTTGGTCAGAGGTTGGACTTACTGGTCTCAGAGGTATTTTCCAGCCTAATCGATTCTGTGATTACCACACCAACCCTGAAACCAAAGCTTCAGTGGTCACAGCAGCCTCAAGGCCACCTGCACTCGAGAAAAGGAAGGTGTGGGCAGAGGAAGATGCAGCAGAAGCTCCTGGGAACGCAATAATGTGTTATAATAAAAGGACTGCCATGTGGCTGCAAAAAAAAAAAAATAAAAGCCTTCCTTCAGAATAGAGAAAGCTCAACTCTGGACTAGATGATCTCTTTGTCAGTTAGCTAAGTAAATAAAAGCCCCATCCACTAAGGATCATGTTCCAGAAGAACCTGTCCTACATGGTACTGACCCAAAAGAGGAAGAGCTCCATTCTCTCTATACCATTCAATTCTCTGTTCCTTTGTTAAGGTGGAGCTGTCAGAGGCTGAAGGAACATGTCAACCCATTTTCGGAACTCCACGATGTAACCAGGGCAGTTTAATTTTATGTCGTGGCAGAGCACTGGAACAGGCTGCCCAGGAAGGTCGTGGATTCTCACTCTCTGGAGACATTTAAAACCCACCAGGACACCTTCCTGTGTAACCTGTTCTAGAGGTGACCCTGCTTTGGCAGGGAGTTTGGACTAGATGAACTCCACAGCTCCCTTATAACCCTAACAATTCTGTGATTTTGTAATTTTATGTTAGCCACTAGAAGGCAACCTAGGCTCAGTCTTCTCTAGAAATACCAAGCTCAGCCATGCAGATTTCCCCCAGTACTGTAGTATGTACCAGCACTGCTTTGAACCAAACTTAAAAAGTTTGGTTTCAATTAGAAATAAAATTTCCTTATTTACACTATCCTCCACGTTCACAGGACAATAAATTCCTCACATAAAGGTTTTTATTAAGCTTCTCACATGTAATTAGGCATACATTCTACATCTGACATGCTAGCAAGGTTGTCAGGAGCCAACTTTTTTTCCTCCAGACACCCGTGTCTGCAGTTGAAGTTTCACGGATTTCACACAAATGTAGCAAAACTTGTTTCCAGCTCTAAGCATGGTGATAAAATGTTCTAACCATGTGGCAGAAACACATGAAACATAAGGAATTTGAGGAGTACAGCACACAAAACAAGATGTAGGAGGACAGATCTTTTAAGAGCTATGCTGAGTGATGACACCGTGCACCTCTCAAAACAGACTTGTGGGGTCAGGAACAAGGGGTGTTGCTTGAGGTACAGGCCTTAAATACATAAAAAGAGTAAGACAGTGTAGCAGATGTTTTCAGGGTTCAGCCTGCGAGGGAAACATCAGGATTTAGGAGCAATTCTCTTGATGACTAAAAACGAACCACTTTTGGGGTCAGGCTTATTCTTCCAGTCCATGCTTTGTTAGTGTGAATGTGACACCACCACACGTGAATGAAGATGAATCTATCTGTGACTGGTCAAATGTTCAGAAGAGTGTTATCTTACCACAGTGACATCCTGTACAAAAAAAAGACTGAAAATGTTATGATGACTGAACCAAACCAGCACTATGAGACATCTTGCCTCCATCTGCGTTGGTCAGAAGTTTCCTGGGTGGACAACGCACAGACAGATGGGTAAGTTCTGATGTTCTGTATTACCTATCCACACCTGCTGTATGAGGAGCACGCTCATAAGACAGTACATTCCTACCCATGTGTGATCCTGCTATAACTTGTGTAAAGCCTGCTGAAACTGAAGTCCTTTCTTCAGCTGGGAGTGATCCTTCCTCCTTGTCTGGTCTCCTAGTCCAGTGTCCCTTGCAGGCAACACTCAACTGCAACAATCACAAGGGAGCGAAGTAACAAGCTTCAGTTTGGCAGCAGCAGTAGATTCATAAGGATTAAGTTGAGCAGTAGTTACAGATTGAAAAGAAATTATGTATCCACAGTATCTGTACAATATAATTAACTTCTCAAAAGAGGTTTTTTTTTTTCATTGCTATATTTTAAAGGTTGCCTTCAAATTACAGGTAAGTCCTTTAAATGCTTGAAAGGCATAGAAATTCCCCTTCCCACACAAAACCCCAAACAATGTATTTAAGTTTCAAAAATATTTTGAACCCACAAACAAGCTTGGTATCAGTTAACCGAGTAAAATCACTACGTGCTAAATAAAAGCACATCTGGTGGAAAGAGCGCAGAGAATGTTACAAGTGTGCTTGGTTTTTGCTTGCAGCATCTGGCAGTGGGTAGCAGGACAGAGGTAGAAATCTCAGTGGGTCTCTTCCTCTGTCTGTTCTGCAATAGTTTCTGTGGCACTGGCATTGGCAGCAGAGTTGAGAACTTCTCCAAAGTCTCCCCCAGCAGGTTTGCTTCCTCCAACTTTAGACTAGAACACAGAGAGAGCCCAAAAATAGCACAGTAGTTACTTGGCATGCCAAACATGCTTAACTGTACAAAACCAGTACCTCTGCATGAATTTAATAACTCTCTTCAATAAAGCAGCTTTTCCAGGTCTAAGAGACCTCCCCAATATTCTTAAAACAAATCTGTACAGATGTGGCAGGAAACACCAGCAGATTAATACAGCAGTCTTCCTTTGACTCTGAGATCCATGAAGCAGCCCTTATTCCAGGGCTGATTCCAGAGTCCAAAGGTTGACACACTCTCAGTTACAAATGGATAAAGGTATGCAGCCTTTCAAGACATTAAGTCTTTGGAAGATTCAGAGTTAAAACTCACTTCTCTATTTCTCAAGAAAGAACTTAGGACAGTTTTGAGTCTCAACAGCAATTCCTGAGATTTTTAGAGGAGCAGAGCAACTATTTTACTTTCTCCAGGTAACATGTCTGCCTTTTCACTTCCCTCTACAGCATACACCCTGTGGGACTGCAGGGGTGTTAATGCCAATTAGTTGCAAGAGAAGGCCTAGTTCCCCTTCCTTCACTTGCATGCTTCTCATCCAGCCCAGTTTGCCTAGGAGAAGTCAAATCTGGTTCCAATTACACAGATTAGTTATTTTTAAAGTGAGTTTTTACCTGGAGAAGTTATTAATGGTTGTTTCTGGCACTTGAGGCTTTTGTGAGTAAAGTTTAAATTAAGATGCAAAGGCCTTTTGTCTTTTATGCCAGAAATGAGAGATGTATCCCAAGCTATTCTCCTGTGTAGGATACTAGTCCCTAGAAAGGCATGAAATAAAAGCCTAGACAATTCTGGATACTTAGTATTAGGTATTAATTATTTTGGATACCTAACACTAGCTGTTTGTGCAGGTTAGCTGGCTATTAGTTCTTTTAAAGGCATACTCCTGTATGAGGTGCAGGCACCCCTTTATTTTATTCGCAAATCATTAGACAGAGAAACCATTTCCACAGTACTTCAAAAGATGTTAGGCTAAGCACCTCTTCAACAGTTTACCAGTAGGCTGCCCAGAAAAATAGGCTGCAAAAAATAGGCTGCGCAGAATTCACTTGAATCTTTTCTTCACATCCACAGCTCCACAATTACCAAGGCGTTTTAGTAATTCTTACCTTTAAGTTTTCAACTTTTTCCTCAAAGGATTTGAAAGTAGGAGAATTTCTAGGAAAATAAAAAAAGGAACCATGGAATTAAAGCCATATCTAGTTAACCTATAAATAGCACAAAACAAGCAAACAGTTGCTTTTTCCCAACAGCAACATGAGATTTGTTTGGGACTCTTTCCCCGTTTTAAAGATAGCCTAAAAATAGTTTACATCCAGATTCCCCCAAGTACTACAAAACTAAAATTCAAACATACTCAAATTGCAAGCTCACTGTCCTGTTTGGCAACTAAACATTGCCAGGTCCAGCGATAGGATCCTTCATATCAGCATGGAAGGGAGAACTAGCAAGTATTTTAGGTTTAGCTTATTATTCCCAGTGATTTCAGACATGTTTCTGACTTAAAGCACTTGTTCAGAAAATCTTAGTCATCACTTCTGGTTAGCCTAATATATTATTGCTGAAGAAAGCTCATCAAATTTTTTCACTTTTATAGGAAAACTAGTTCAGTTTACTTTGCTACATGTTCAATTAATAAAACATAGTTCACAGTGGCATTTTCTGCTAACATGGTAAATTTAAGTGAGACTCCCCCTTGCCTTTAAGTGCCCAAAGGCAGCTGTAATTACAAATAGTAAGTTCTGCATACAAAGAGCAGGACAGCTTGGGATTTCCAGTCCTGAGGGCTGGTGTATAATTCATTAGGGTCAGAAGAGTGGCTTAATGCTCCAAGTAGCTGTCACTGCCGTGTGCAAATTTGTGCAACACTTTGTACACTTTTTCTGCCTTTATGCAGGATGGAAAATGCTTGCCTTCAGTGGACTGGGACCAAGGATTCATAGACTCAAAAATGTATTATATAAATATTAAAGACAAGGATGTTTTTCAAAAGAAGTCCGCAGCTTCCCTTTTCCCTTTGCTTGGCATTTGTGTAGGTCACCCACATTTAGCAGCACTCTTTCCCTTGGGAAAGCACACAGTGACACATGCATCAAACCAGGCTCTCTCAGGAGATGGAGGGACATAGTGCCAAGCAAGGGGAGAGAAAAGGTAAGATCACCAAGAGACTTTTTGTGAAACCTCAGGGGCCTTTTTACTCACTTTCATTTTCAAACACATGTGCCAAGCTACTGCCTATTAAACTTGGAATCACTTAGTAGCATTACATTCTAACAGACAGGGAAAAGCTGTTACAGTTTTCCAAACAGTAGGGAAATGTCACATTTCAGATGTTTGATAACCACCTCTGTTAAGCAGAAATAAAACAAATTTTATCCTATATGTTAGTACAGGAAATCCACTACAAAGCTGGGTGGTTTTTTGGGGGTTTTTTTTAAAAACTATGTTAGTTAACTTAAGATAAATTTGACTTTATTCCACACATGAAAATAAATAAACCAAACAGCTGGATTATGCATACATTACCTCATAATAGGCATACTAATTGAATGTTGTATGGAGCGTATACTAAATGCCAGCATTAAGAGAAAAGAAAGCGAAAAGTTAGTTTAAGTATTACATTGAGAAGAAATTGGCTTAGAGAGCTGCCTTCCGTAAACTACCTTTGGTAAACAGCCAAACAGTCTTACAGAGTCTTAGACAGTAACTGCTTGGGTTTGCTTTCTTAAATTGCTTAGCCATGCACACGTACACACACACAAGTACATCAGAGCAAAAGCTGCAGCAACCTCTTTCTCTTCTAGAAAGATTCAAGTGCCATGCTTGTTAGTACTTGTTCTGCTTAGCTGCAACAGTCTGTCTACTCCTTAAGTTTCTCAAGCAACAGGAGTCATGCTGCATTTACAGTTTTGGCAATAGCAAGTAGCAAACACTTGAGAGATCAATCAACTAATCTTCCTACTGAAAGAATTATCCCTACATCCAGAAGGCTTCCATTTCAATTCAGTGTAAGTTTTTTACGCTCATCGATACAAATTATCTATTCATCAGCATACATTATCCAGCAAAAGAAGTCACATCAGTCAGTATTCAAGGTCAGGTTTATGCGGGGAGCAGGGATAAAGTCCTAGTCCTGTGTTGTGAAATTCGTGGAGGATTTCTATAACCTGTCAGTGTTCCTATACAGTTACTGTTTGTCTAGCAAGAACACACATCCACTCCTAGAAGGTGACTGGACATAGATTAAGGAGCTCCCAAATAACCTCAAGACCTGCCATCAAATTCAGTTCCATACAGAAAATCCCTGTTTACTGTCAATACAAACAAGCCTTAGATGTTAAAAGTTTCTTATCAAATACCACAACAGTAACTTAGAATTATTACAAGTGATTATCTCAGTTTTTCATAACTATATATGGAATGTAAAAATTTGTCTGGGCTTTATGATGTCTTTCAAGAGAATACTTTCTAGGCAGTTGCTGGGGGAGGAGAGGAGAGAAGGGAAACAACTCTCTTGTAAAATGTACCTCCAAACTTTCAATTAGCATCTCAGCATAATCAGTGGAAGATACATTCACAGAAGAAAAAAAGTTCTATGTTTCTTGCAGAATGAGTTTTAAGACATTCTTTCTGAGGGCTCATCAGTAAAATACTGTGATAAAAAAAACAACACACAAAAAGTTCCCTTAAGGCTGGGATCCCTTAAGGCAGATGCACAACTGTAGGTTGATCTGTAGTTACAGCATACTGGGAATCAGATACACAAGGCCAGATGCTTTCCTGACACGTCAGTAATGTACAGCTATGTTTCATCTATTTCCCCATTCCCATTTCTCCTGTGTTTCATTCTTATGGATGGTCTGGCTTCCACAGGCTTCTCCAGAACACAGAGAAGTTGACTGTCTTCTGGACTGTAATTTATATTCCTCACCATGATATGGATTACTACAAGTTCTGGGCTTGCTACGTGGCAGGTTTTATTACAGAACTACACCGACACTAACTAGTTGCAGTCAATGCTTAGCCAATTCCCCTCACGCTACAAGAAGTTTCTCCCTGCAAGAAGATTAAGGCTAAAGAGGATGAAATACATATATTTACAAACTGTAGAACTGCTCACACTGAAAAACAACAAGCTATAGTGTATTGCAGATCTTTTAACAGGTGTCTACAGAAGTTTCATTTAATCTCAGAGATCATTTAATAGAAGAACTATTCATGCATTCATGAAGAATTTGCTTGCTGTTGTACAATACACTTCTGTATACACTCAGTATCCATTTTGCAAAACGACATCATAAAGTATTATATAGTTTTATCCCACAATGATCTGGTTTGCAAGAGAACTCAATTAGATAAACGCGGTTGATTTTTTTTAACATAAATCACCCGTTCTTCAAGTAGTGCAAAGAGGCACAATTAAGCCTCAAACAGCTTTATGAAGAAGAGAACTTGTATTTCTTTTCCCAAATAACAGAATGCCACACTAAAGCACTCGCTCAAATAGGCCATCAAGTTGGGCAGTGTGAAAAAGAGAAGCCCTCTTTGCAATGCTCAAAAGCAAATCTCTAGCTTAAAAAAGACAGTAAACAGAAAAGGCACAGTAAGCTGCTCCTCAGTCTTCCATATTTTGTATTGCATTAAAGTTTTCTTATCCTTTACACAATAATTTTTAAAGCTACTCTGTTGCCTCACATTTTGAAAAGGCACAAGGAGGTATGCCAGAGTCCCTGCCTAGAAAACACAGCTTAACATACACAGTAGCTAGTTACTTTCGTTAGTTAAATTTCCAGCTGATATGCTGATAAATTATGGTGTTTAGCAATCCACGATCATAGATCAGACTTCTAAAGCAAGCAAAGAAGTTATTCTGCAATCTTAGAGCAAGGCAAAGATGGACATTGCTTCGTTATATGGATGCAGTGTAGGAGGAGCCAAGTGCAAAGTCATGACTGCTCAGAAGCTACATCTTGGTACTACTATTGCTTTACACAGAATACTGATGTTGCCTACACAGGGAAGGTTAGCTTATCAAAACTTCTACAAATTCTTATAAAGAGTATAAAGGTATTAAGAGAAACCTAAGTAGGAACAGAGTTCATTTTCATCATAACCAAGAGCAAAGGAAACAAATACAAAAAGGAAGCAAAAATACACTGGCATTGCACTACCAGTCCTCCCTTCCTCTCCATTTCAGTAGTTTCCAAAATCACAGCTCCAGCAGCTGCCTCACTTCCCTTTTGCAACTCCCTATTAAATCACTTTGCAGTGCACGAATGAAGAGCTGTATGTGACACTTGCTGCATGTATTATGTAGAAATAGTCCAACATGGAAGAAATCACACCATTACAGCTGAGAAGTCCCTCAACTACAACAATGCAAGGGAAAGTGAAGCCACAATGAAGCCAATATAAGAGTTTAAGAATAAAAACGGACCTGCATATTCAGTATTGGTTCAAGTAAGTACCAGGCCCATCAACTCTCATTTCCAGGAGAGAATTTAGGCATCTAAACCTTTCTGAAGCTCAGACTTGCCCTTGAGTAGTCATATAACCCTGGGACCTGAATTCACTGGCTGAATTCCAGATGAATTTGGTTCTCATGAAAAACAAAAAAACTTGAAGGCTTTTAACCTCTTGTTTCAAGTGCAACTAAGATCTTCAACAACACTAACTCTTCACACTTTTGTTTTGTTTTCTAAACCCAGCTACTCCTGAATTTATACCAATACCTTGCATTTCCATTGCCATGATTCTCCCTGAGAAGTACACCAACAGTGCAGACTTCTCTGGTACTGTTACATTCCCTCCCAGTAGCCCAGTTTCTGATAAAGAGTACTCAACACCCACAGAGCCACTAATTGCAGTAATTAGGACACTCTTAAGGTATTCCTGAAGTAGAAGACAGCTCTGAGTCTGTGCTTGTGCTCGTCCTTGTCCAGTGCAATAGTCTAATACTAACTGGGGAACACCATAGCCTTAAGGTAGAAAAGTGACTCCTATTAAGTGAGCAGCTGAGCTCTGCATCCAAATGAACAGAGAAGTCTTCCAGGTTCCCACTGTCTCACTGATGCTAAAGAGGACATATTTCAGACTGGCTGCTATTCTCATACCTGACCAAAACTGAGCTCACTTCAGAGTCTGAGTTCTCATAGCATCCTGTGCCTCTGCCCATCTCCTTCCCTGGGACAACAGCTCCCAGTTAGTACTCTAGGAGCCAGATCCCAACATCTTCATAGAGATCCTACTGCTGTCTTTAGCTCTTTAGTGGGGGAGTACAGAAAAGATTAAGTCAGACTCAGGTGTGCATAGATGGGCTGAGAGGCAATGGACAGAAGTTGTTACACCAGAATTTTAACTACTGAAAACACTGAGTATTTGCTTAGATCAAAGGTAATGTAGATGAAGTAACTAAAATACTGGCACTGCTAAAGTAATCAACTCAAGGACTGTTTCACTGGACAAACTATGAACAAAGAATGTATAAACTATTTTACATTTAGACTCTAATGATTTAGTTAGAGTCACAATGCTAAATAGCCATTGTAATAGACACAAAAAGGGGGAAATCTCTACTCTGCCACGGCACAAACATTGTACAGACAAAGAAGGAGGAACCCTGCATGCCATTGACCTCAACACCATATTCTGTCTCTTGACAAAAAACCTTGCAGAATCATTTTAGCGGGTTTCTTTCTTACAAGGAAGAGACTAATTAATTATTATGCATACTCAAGATTTCATGTTCTGAGATAGTTACCAGGTGAACATGAAGAAACATCTTCCCTGACATTAAAAGAGCTTCAGTTTTACATTAACTAACACTGGAGAAAAGAAGAAATTAGCTTTTACAGACAAAACTTTAATCAAAAATTTTAATGGAGACAGTCTGACTACATGCTTAGTTTCAGAAGCAATTCTTGCGCCCACCTTACCTAAAGGAATGTGAAAATGCCTGTAGTCTGCACAATGCCAGAGTAAGCATTAAAGAGAGAAAGGAAGTTCTGATAAATCTGAAGAAAAATATGTAACTGTGTAGCTGTACTCAAAGTGTTTTCTCACTAGACTTCAAAAAGCAAGAGGTTAATGGCAGCACTTTCAAACGGCTGATTTTATTACACTGCTCCCAAAGCAGCAACATTCTGTGAGAACGTGTGAATTTTTATTCGCCCAATAATTGAAAAATAAGTTTAACAACAACAACAAATTACCTGTGGAGATGAATAATTGTATAGGTTCCAGTAGTAAGAATTATATAATCAAGGAATTGTAAGCTAAGCATCTGATTGTATTGCATCCAGCAGGAGTTTTGCAAGCAGCTCAAAATAGTTCTAAAAATGACTGGCAGACTTACCTAATGTGTATGAAGGGCTGTGTCATTTGGCACAAAGTCAAAATAGGCTGCATGCCAACAATAGTTAAGAATTTAAAAGTGCCAATAGTCTCTTAAAAATGTAATAAAATCAAGCCACTTCTATGAGGCAGAACAACTTAGAAAGAAACAAAACACACCTGGAAGGAATCAACACACAAAACAAAAAACCCAAACAAACAAAAAATCAAACAAAAACCACCAAAAAAAGCCAAAAAACAAAACACAAACCACAAACAGTTAAAGATACTGGTTGTTTAAATATAATATTCCACAAGCTGAGAAAGAGAGCAGAAATGATAGTGCTATGTGTATCCCACAGAGGCAGGCAGAGACAGTGCCACCTGCAATCACACCAGAAAAGTAAGAGCAGCAGGGGAGGTAGTAGCACACACTGCTTCTCTCGCCTACGTAAAATACACACTACAGAACTGCTCAGCATCAGTGAGGACATACAAGCAGATTCTGCATCAAGTCTCTTACCTCCCCTAAAACAGTTGCTGAAGGCTCTGGATAGATTAGCTTTTTAGAAGCACTAGGTATGTTAACAGCATAAATTTATTGCAGTGACTACCCACTTAAATAAAAAATGCAATTAACTTGGAAAAAGGTAAAGAAACCTACCTGACATCTTCAAATTTCTTGGTTATGACTGAACCAACAGAAGAAAAAGCAGCAGAAGCCTTCTGACCAGCCTGAGACAGGGTTTCTGATGTTCTCTTGTATCTGTGTTCAAAAGACCATTTAGTTTTAGTTATTTTAATAGAACCCATAAGGAACCTTTTAGTATGTGTATATTTGTATCAAATGCAGAGGTACGCTTCAGCTTTGGGGGTCTAATGGAAAACCTGCTTAAGACATTATTTTGAGCCTTTGCAGTCCCTTCTGGCAACAGCATCTCTGCCACCTGGGACTTCAGACCCAGGTCACCAACATGCACCTACTACCACACCCCTAGAACAGATGCTATCTGCTATTGCCAGATTTAGTAAAATATAAACTCACATAGAAAACACCCCAATCAACAAAAAAACCCCTCGAAAAATACAAAAGAAAACAAAACACAAACAAACAACACTATGTGCACACACACTGAAAAAGGTCTATTTTTTGTGCCAAGTGTCTAAATTCTTGTACAACAGAGTTCTGTCAATAAAATTCACCATTAAAAGTTTGAGGTACATCTTGTTACATTCTGTGTAGTCATTAACTGCAGAAGGTAGCTTGCTCTAGACCTTAAGCTACACTTGTGTTTGGCAACAACAGTAACTTTGACTTCGTACTCTTCCTGCATGGGCTCAGTTTACAACAATTTTTCGGGGTGGAAAAGAACAATATTCTGTTGGATTTAGGACACCTTGGTATCTTAGATCTATCAGACAAAAAAAGTGTGTTAGAATAGCCCATATTTTGGTCAATCATTCCTCTTTCACATGAGATATGGCTAGCAGTGTTCTTCTTTAAAAAAAAAAATCTATGTTGATTTACCCAGAGAGGTTTTATTGCAACTTAACTTTGTGTTATTTATACTCATTTCACAAGAACAGTGTTTAGACATGACACAAGATCTAAACAGTTTTCACTTCAACAGTCTAAACAATTATCATGAGCTGGTACATACGCTGTGGTTGATGTAACATCTTGCCAGCTTTTGGTAATGTTCTGCCTTAGTTCCTGTAGTGAGTTAATTCCCAGCTTCCTCTTGATTTCTGCTAGATGCTTCTCTTTGGCAGCTAGCACTTGTGAGAGCGTCTGGATTTCCTCTTCCACCTGTGGCAGGAGAGTTGTTAGCAAGTGGTTAACAGTTAACAAAGATTATACCCAACCATTTAACTATGTGGTTTTTTAAAAGCATCTAGTAGACATCAGTAACAGGAGGGCTAACAGAGGTTTTTCATATTGCCACGCTTTTAGGAATTTAGTCATTCCTAAATACTAAAAGGGAAATCCAACATAGACTACAAGAGCTAGTGAGAAAGTAATCTACCTGCAGCTAGCTCTGTTACTGGAATACATACAAGGAAGTTGGTAACTAGAAGACTGCACAGTTAGAAATCCTTACCTACGATATGTAAAGGTTGAAGATTAGTCAAACCTGGGACAATAGCCAAGCCTGTATTCTACTTCCACATCAGAAGAGATACCAGTGTCAGGAAGCTCAGAGCATGTCTGATCCATACACAAATTTTGTCTCCTTGCTTCACCAGAAATGCCCTTTTGTGGCTTAAGCCAGCACCTGTAGACTGGATCCAGCCACAGGAGTGCCTTCCCCAAAGCAGGTGTGGAAATGGTGGCAGACTGACCAGTCAAAACCCACACAAACACACAAGAAACACACAGCACCTGCTCTGGAATTAGAAAACCATATTGTTCGTATATTTCCTTCTTTACTCAGATGGTCACTTAAGCTTCTCCTGGAAACATGACCAGAGATGTCAGCACAGTTCTACAATGCCATTCTGTGAGCTATGTAGGAGTGACAGAGGCACTAAGGCCGTATTGTACAAAGGCAAGGGCATACCTCCAATCCTACTTCTTCATCCAGGCAAGATCACCCTGCTTTAGAGCATCAGGCTGCCTACTCATTTAAGCTCCTTACAGGAATACTGCTCCTTACTGTACTCCTTACAGTATCTCCAATGCACCTTTGTCTTGAATATCTGCCTGAAGTCCAGCGTGACATATCCTAGCAGGACCAGCCTACCCTCACTATCTTTGGCATGAAATGATACTCAGGACTTCCAAATACAAGAATGTATTAAATGCGCTTATTTCACAGCTAACCTTTGTTTACCAACCTTAGGCTTAAGTTAGTGTCTTTCATAATGGCCCTAAAGTCCCATAGATCTACTAAAGGAAAAAGACTAGCTGCTTAATAAAGCTTTTGCGTATATCAGGCTTGAATATTTGCCTGTCTGTCTTTCAAAGAATGCTACTTTTTCTCACTCTTAAAAATATTCTGTTATGGACAAGAATAGTAACATGGTTAGACATTAGCAATACAGGGCCTACACAGATACTACTACAAAGCATTCTTCATGAAAGAAACAGCTTTAGCTACCCCACACCAGCTGAGACAATACTTGGGTTTTGGCTTCCAATCACATTCTCTTTGACTGCTTATTTATCCCTTTCTCACATGAGGAAAAAAAAAAAGGGTTAGGTATTTATATATGTTGGTTTAAGATCTGTACATTCAGCACTTCCAGCTTAATTTCCCATTACTAGAACTGGCTGTTCTTTTCTCCTTGACACCCTTCCTTCCTTTCTGTGCAAAACACAGAAGTGACAGCTTTAGACACTCACAGAATAAATATGCAAAGCATTAACTCTATGTTCAAAGATAACATTATCCCAGATTTTATCAAAACAAGTTTAAGACCTATTTGCAAAAGAATTACCTTGGCAAGCTCTTTTCTTAGCTCATCCTGTTCTTCTTCTGAGAGTGTTTCTGCCATACCTACTGTAGCAGCAGCATCCTCTCCAACCTCAGGTATAGAGTCACTCCTCAGCAGCCCTTGAGATGAATAAAACATTAAAAGTCAGATTATCACATCTGCCAAACAGCAACTAACATTAGCACACTGCTCATTTGTGCCAGTGCACAAAGAAAACTGGTGAGAGGACACCAAAGTCACGCTCCCCAACTACTGGAAGGAAACCAAAGGCATTTTATATTTCATTCTATCAAGCTGTATTAAAGCTCAATATAATGACAACTGCTGCTCTTATAGGAGACTGAAAACCTGTTGATAACAACATCTCGCTACTCTGAGAGAGAAACCAAGGCACAGAACACTGTGTCCCGACCAGTGTTTCCTACATAACCCTGCCCAGGAGTCTGTGCGCACTCCAGTGTCTCATTCATCCAGCACAGAAACTCTGGAAGTGCTGGAGATGCTCAAGGACAATGCAGAGGCTCCCTCCCTTACTACTCTCTGGATCAGATATAAGTGTCCATTCTGAGCACACTGGGTGCAGCCACAAGCAAGGTTAACAACAGTGGAGAAAACTACTGCACTGCAAGTATGAACTCTTCCTCTGTACCCTGCCTGACCCCTCTGTCCCTAGTAACTGGGACCACTGTGGCTAGAAGGTTGCAGGTATCATGGAACTAGAAGTAAGCTGCTGGTTTGCACCTGGACCTTAAGACAGATGGGAAGCCCAGAGACAGATCTCAGGAACAAAAGGCTGTTGCTTCAAAGCAGGGGAGTGCTGAGAATGGACTGATAAGGAATGTGCATCCACTCACACTGCTGCCTCTTCCCCTTCCAAATCCAGAAACCAAAACTCTGCCAAATTCTTATATAAACCACAAACATCCCTATGGTGGTCTTCCTCAATTTTTGCTTTCAGAGCTTCAGGGAAAGGAAGGAGGATAATATTATTTGTATTACTATGATGCACTCACTTTAATGATTCATGTTTTCTTAGTCCTTAGTGCTTGCAGTAAGATCACTTTAAATACCTTTCAATGCAACAAAATTTTCAGCAAAAGATTTCCCATCTTGAGTCTTTGTAGCTTAAACCTAAAGTTCGCCAAAATCAAGGAATTCTGTTCTAATTGCAGAGAGACCAGTTTGCAGGGAGACTGAATGCTGGAATGGTTGTGGATTCCCAGAACTAATTCTCTATGCAGGAGGTAAAACAGCTTTACAGATAATAAAAAAAGAAGTTGAATAAAAATCTTAAAATACAAGAACAAAGAAATCAGGATTGTTTGTTAATAAGGAGCAAGAGAGTGTGCGTATGTATACGGATATGCATGTATGTGTATACATGTACATAAATATATCATTCATCTAAGTTGAAGACACGTTAAGTAACATTTCCTATTAATCACTATAGTAATTAACCATCTAACCAATAAAATTCCATTCTCATTTCAGCAGCTTCTGATGGCACTCCATACTATGCTTTGGTCTGGGAATCAAAAACTCATTAATCATCACTATGATTTTGCTGTGAGGTTTCATATCAAACAGCTACATCACAATCAACTGAAAAGTCAGGGGAAAAAAAGATTCTGTGAGTCTGTAATTAGTTGTAGGCATTCTATGAAAAATGCTCCTTGCAGCTGTCAAGCTGAAAAAAAGAAATCTTGTTCTTGATCAAATTACTGAACTCAGGTAAAGCTCAGTTCCTCAAATTCTTTCCAAAATAGTATGTTGTCAGCCTGTTATTTGTGTCCAGAACACTTGCCCTCTAGAAGCACACTGCTACATGGACAGAACTTCTGTAAATGCTGTTACCACAGAATGCACTGAGAAGGAAGCCTACAGAAAGAAAATTAAACCTCATTCTGCATTTATTCATGAGACCTGTGCCATGTTTTCCCAGAGATTTACATGTGTCTTCTACGCAGACATAATGTAGGTCCTGTGGGTTTCCCAATACACTATTTTCTGTCAGAAATCTAGAGCAGTAAGAACTTCAAAGTCTAATGCCCAAACCAAAGCACAGCACTACAGCACCTCAAACAAAGGATTATGCCTCATGTCTCACAATCAGATAGGTAACTTTTGTTTTATATATCAACATATTTCCTTAACAGTTAAGAATGCCACACCTTTTCTGTCAAATTGCTATTTAACCTATTAATTACATATACCTACTCTGAAGGAAAACTAACAGTTTGAACTGCATTTCTCCCTGACACCCTACAACCCCCCGTATGTTCACTTCTGACTCCTGACCTTGCTCTCATCTGCAGCCCTTCAGAGACCACTTGCTTGCCATCACAAAGCCATTTCAGAAAGTTTGCAACTACCAAAACCACGCTGACTCCAAGAGCATTAGCACAACGAGCTGAAAGTCTGTTCAATCTGATCATGAGGAGTCATCTGGATTAAATCACCAAAAATAGATCAAGTGAATCCACCAGTAGAAAACGTGCCAGATTGTCTCCTGCAGCAACAGCTTCTGTTTCGGGAATGTACCTTCTCTTTGGAAAACTCTTTTTTTAAGATTGTTCTCCTTGCCTACCAAATGGAATTCAAGGCACAATGCTAACAAGCAAGGGAATGATCTCTCCTCCCCTTTATATTCCCAGAGTTTTTAGGGAAACAGGAAATCACTGCTACTCAGAGTGCTCCATATCTCACCCTGCACATCTGACCATGCCTTCCACTCCTCACCTTCTGAGCCCCTCCCATTTATTACTTTTTTGAGCTCCACATGATGCATGCTAACACCTTCCCATCAATCTTCATTCTGGTACCTCTGCTCTCTCTCCCTGTCACCATTCACCTCTCGGTTCGCTTCGCTCTCATTCCTCAGTTCAATACCTGCAGGACACAGGGTTCATCCATGCTGGGCTGTCTGACCAAGGAGCAGTTGCGTACACAGCTAGCAACCCACAGACCTCCACAATGGCAAGGTTACAATATAAATGTATCCCATAAACTAGGGCTGACAGCCAGTAGGATCCTGGCTTTGAAAAAACTTCATAAGGAGATGTGCACAGCCCACCTTAGATCTTTCTATGGGGTGTGGGGCAAGAAACCAGCCAAGAGATGGAAATGCTTTGGCTCAAACTATTACTAAGAGAGTATTTCTCATTTGTGGTCTTTTTTTGCCAACATTTGTGGTCTTTTTGTTGCTATTATTATTTTATATTGTTATATAAAAGTATTATTACAGCTTTCAAGTTGTTACCTTTCATTATGTTAGTTCTCTTGCATCATTAGAGTTGTGAAGGACTTAAAATTCAGTCATTTGGTTCTCTGTTATAACCAAGTTTAACTGAACATTTCACATCTCTTAAACAGAATAAAAAATCTGTTTGGGCGAAAAAAATTGTAAAAACTTAGATAGTATGAGAAAACTTACCTAGCTTTAAGCTCAGTTTTTAGGTCTGTATTTCTAAGATTATCCCAGCAGTTTATTATTTCATTTACTTAAATGAACCAAATAAAGACATGAGCAAGTTAGTTGATTAGGACTCCATGGATCACAATCAGGGAAATGGCACTTAAGTCCCTACTATTCTGCCAGGGTAGGCAAAACATTAGAGTAATTCAATTAACATTCAGTTTTTCTAATCTGGGGTTTGCTTTGGCCAGTTTCAATCCAAGTTCAAGCTCTATTTTGACCAGAAGTTCCTACCTCCCTGCCCTGAATTCAGAGATCAGCAGCAAACAGGAGCAGTTGAAGGAAGTACTTGTCATTTGGGATGAGCAGCCTTGGGGTAGGGGCGGGTTAACCTCCACAAAGCTTTATTTTACACCGACACGTTCTGCATGAGACACTCCGAATGAGCATTGTGGTTATCACTACACAGTTGGCAAAGCTAAAGGAAAAAGGTGCTTGTTACAGTTCAGGAGAACAAGCTGTTGCAAGGTTATAAGACCACTCCAACATTTGAGTAACATACAGTACTACAGAGAATATTTATTCTTCAGTATATAAGAAAGATCAGATTTAAGTGCTTCCCATTTATCTCAGTGAAGAAGCCAAAGTGAGACATATTTCTTCAACCTGGGGGAGAAAATTCTTGGGCTTCTCCCAAAGGCTAATTAGATATTCATTCAAAGCAAATGAAAAAGAAAATAAAGCCCAGCAAAGGCTGGTGGTAATGGTGATGCATCACCACCTGACACAGAGAGCTGCTTCCCCTCTCCTTTAGAAGAGCTGGGAGATGAGGTAATTGCAGAAGTGAGAGCTGACCACTGTTTCCCAGTAGCCCCCGGCTCATCAAGTTCACAGAGAGGGTTGTTATAGTTCACACAGAGGTTCCCCAAGGGATACATGTTTATTTAAAATTTTAAGTAACAAGCCCATCAAAAAAAAAAGTTAACACCTGTGTAACTTTGTTTTGCCACACCTTAGACAAGTAGGTCTAAGCTTTCTTTATTTAAAATTACTTTGGAAGATTACATCTGGCAGCAAGGAATGGAAAGGGGAATGACAGTAAAACCAGACTAGGATGTGCTAGGAGGCACAGCTATAGGTGTTCTGTACAACAGGTTACCATCTAGAAACTCATAGGGTTAAGCACTAGATGGATGCCACTGCAGCCCAGCACAGAGCAATACAGTGCAGTTCGTATCTGCAGGTGGAAGGTTTGCAGCATTTTAAATGCTAGGTAGAATGGAGGAAAGGGCTTAGAGGGCATTTTCGTTAATCAGTGAGATTTTCAGTATTAAGGCAAAAGCAGATTTTAGACTATGCAGAGCTCTGAAGTCCTACTAAAAATGCAATTTCTACCTCCCCCCTTAAAAACCTAATAGTCAAACTAGGCAAATTATTCCAATCTTCCAGAAGTTACCCTTTTGTTCCTAACTGGTTTTGCCACTTCATTTTCCCTCAAACTGCCTTTCTACTGAAGACATAACAAATAATGTAAAGCTGGTAAACGCGTAACACGTGAGATATTACCTACATGACACACTGAAGCTAATACACTTACCAGAATTAACAGCAGACCAACTTGTATAAATTTTTAATTTGAGAAGTTTTACAGATATTAATTGCTAAGCATTTCATGTAGAGATTTTAAGAAAGGAAGAGAAGGAAGTTACCAGACTTTGCCAGTGTAGGTGATCCAGGTGGAGAAAGGTTTATGCTAGGCGACAAGTAAAGATAATTTCTGTTCACTCCAGCATTGAAATCGAAGGGCGATTTGTAATCCTCATATAGATCCATGCCAGACAGTTCAGAGTGCACAGCCATCCTCTTCTTCCACTGAAGCGTTCATCTTCGCTTTCTGGGGCGACCCAGACAGCAGGATTCAGAAACCCTCCATTTCTTCACATGACACCCACTGTGCCTCCTCAGAGAACTCAGCTCTGCTACATATGATAGAGCCGTCTAGCAAGAGATTTCTTAGCCATCTTGTAGCTGCTGCTGTTTACATGGCACAAAGTTAAGTTCCTGTAAATTTATAACTGAGGCTGGACTTAAACAGACCGTTCCTTTAACAAACATTCACAGTGCACCACTTATGGCTTCTGGAAGAGCCTTGGTCCTCTGCAGAACTGCATGAACTATTTTCAATCGTTTAAATAAAAAAAGGTCAGCTGACTGCAGCTGCACCAGGATATCCTTAATCTTCTAGGACACAAAAGGATTACTAGCCGTAATCTATCCTATATACCATCTGTGTTGGACTTTTTCCTCTGATTAATGGAAAATTCTGCGTGCATAGCTATTTCTCCAGCTGCTTTCACCAGTCTGATAACCACTAGTGAGAACGCAGTCTCTGCTGCCCAGGTATCACACTGTAGCGCGAGTTCAGAATAGGAGAGAGCAGCACTCCTCTCTGAAGGCTGGGCTATAAACCACCACCCAGGTTTACTGATGAACGTTCTAATGTGCATTACAATTTTTGCTCATGAGGCTAAACATATCTTGGTCTGAAGGGTTTTGAGGGTTTTGTTTGGAGGGGGGGGTTAAAATATTTATGAAGTGCACTGCCCTATGTCCTCAGTGCTTCAACCAGCATTGTTTAGAGCAGCCAGTAATGGCAGGAACTGGTAATGCATTGCCTGAAATGTATTTATGTTTTGACATGTATACCATAAAGAAAGATCAACTTACATAAGCCATTTGACTTCATGCCAGGCCTTTAAGATTCAACTCTGGGAAGCAGAACTGCTTCCTACCTAAAAGAGGCACTCAGCATAGTTTTGCAGTACTTCACTACTTTTTTTTTTTTTTAATTTTTATTTCAAGGTCAGCTTCTTTCACCGAAAACACAAGCTTATTAGCAATGTAGATCACCTTTACAGCTGAGCAACAATTTCCTCCCAAACCCCACATCTTCACCTGGGATCCTCACTGTAGCATGCACACAGAGGAGCATAATGAAATGGAAGTTAATCTTCTCCTGCACAGTAAGGACAGAGCTGATCAGACATTATTCCAGAGAAGTGAAGGAGCCTTGCAGTATACCAAAGTCAAGTACCGAGCAAAGTATTCCCCAGGCATATGAGAAGAAAGCACACCCCTTCTGGAATTTTAACTCCCCATTTCCACTGCAGTCAGTCAGTGGGCACAGAAACAGACCTTCCAGCTAATTAAAGAGCAGCTCCTTTAGGCTACAGACCTACATTCACTTCTGGTGCAGAGTACCTGCAGGCTCACAACAATTACAGTGCTGGAGTCTGAAACAAAGGCCTCTGCTATTTTCCAAACCCACTGAAAAGAAGAAAATAGAATGCCCCTCTGCATTTCTGACACATGGCTGCGACGTGTGCCAGAAATACTGCAAAGTCCACCTGGCAAAGGTCAAAGCTTTGGTCACAGATTCTAGTTAAAGCATCCAGAGGCAGCAGAGAACTGTAACACAGCTACAGTAATAATACACTCTATTAACCAAGTTTGGTAATATGAATAGCTACAGATTGTGCTTCACAGCTTTCCCCTGTGTAACTCAGCAGTCAGGGGCTGCCTTGTGTGCAAAAGGCTCAGGTAGTAGTTGTACTAACTGGGTTAGGCGAAATGACAAGTTATCAGGTGTGGCACACAAAGAGCTGGGTGTTTTCTACCATCACTCTCCCAACAGAGAGAGAGAGAGAAGGGGAGGCTACACCCTAGGACTTTTTCTCCAATGCTAGATAATCATTCAGTTTAACACCGGTCAGTGGTAGCTGGCTACAACTGGAAGTAACTATTACAGGAAAAAGAACCCCTTATGAAAATCTGTTGAACCCTGATAACAACCAAGAATACCATTTCCTAGGCATTTCCTGGAGCCAACATTACATTCTTGTCTTCTACAGGAAATTCCCTACATTCAGTTTTACCCCTTACCATCCATTCAAAAAAATCTGGTACTCTTCCTGTATCTTTATAGTGCAAAAGTTGGTTTCATGTCCCTAGAGACATCTGGATTGCCAATCTCAACCACCAACCTGGCCTGCCACCCCTACAGACAGAAGTCTGTATGGGCCAAACTCTTCAACACATCTTCAGTGTAGTCAGAGACACATACAGGACGTGGCCCACTGCTGGAACATGTATTTGGCTTACAAGGAAGATTTGCTCAATTACACATCTGAGCCTCCACCCGAGAGGCTGAATTCTGCTTTTGTTCTGGCTTACACATAGCCTGAGCACAAGCGCAGAAGTCACCCAAGACAATCTTTAGTTTTTAGAAATATTACAGAAATATTACTGTCCTAAGGTCATTGCCAAGAGAGGGACACCATGCAAGCACTCCTTACTTCAAGTTACTCTCTTTGCTCAGATTAATCTCAATTATAGCGGCCACAGAGATGGGTTGCTACAGCACCTCCCAAACACATCACCTAAACACATCGGCCTCCTGCTCTCTTACCTGCTGGAGTTTACAGGAGTCTTGCTCCTCACTTGTTCTCAGGTACAAATCCTACCTGGTGATGAAAGAAGCTGTTTTGCTGAACAAGCTTCTTCCTCATCACTTCGGGAAATTTGATGGTCTTCACACTGAAGTACAAGTCAATCCATCTGTAAAGAGAAAGGACTGCAGTCCACCCTTCCAAATCTGCTGTAGGACAACTTCTAGGCTGTCATTCCCTACTCATCCACTTCAGGTAAGAAAATCTCTAGTTTTGAGAGATCCCCTACCAGCCATAACAACCATTTTATCTGCTTCTTCCCCAGTAGTTCCTTAGCACATCCAGGGATTCAGGGCAGAGCAAGGCAGCACTCCCCCTATACTGCCTAAAGCCAGTCTGAGGAAGATGGGTTCTGCTAGCTGTGGTGCATTTGGAGGAGGAATGAATCTCTCCCCAAGAGATTTTCCAAATTCAAGTGATGGCCCAAGGAAACAAAGTAGGATGGGGATGACAAATAGCAGCTGCACAAAACGAAAAAGCAAGGTTTTGCTCTGCAGCGTGGAGCCTTTTGACCATTTTAGCAGCTCTTGACAGACAGCAATCAAGATTTCTCTACACTGTGAAAACAGGCTCATTATGAGGCCTTTCTAAAGGGTCCTCCCATGACCAAAATATCCTGCTGTACAGGCTTCCTCTCCTTCACAGTAATTCAGAGCACATGAAGCTGGCTGAAGGTGGAACTGAGGCTGTAGAGCCATATCCTAATAGATGGATGCTGCCTTCCCAGGGCAAGACACATTTCAGAGCTGGAACTTAAGTTTAGGCTTCTGTTACACAGCTTAGAGTAGTTACGGTGCATCCTCGAGTATCTCTGTTCTTTGCCCTGCATTGCAAATTCAGTTTTACTGTGTACCTTGGTTGTTACTGCAGATACCAGCTGCAAGGCAGTACCTGAAAAGATCTTGAAGCCTAAGGAAGGAGCTGTTCCAGAGACAAGTAGCAGCGGGGTTTTGCTTACTACGCAAGAGATTAAAACTGAAGATTTTGCTATTTCAGAATAAGTGCTCATTTGCCCTTAACTAACCTGAAGAGATTAATACTTAAGTCATCTATGCAATTTTAGAAGCTGGTGTCTGAGAGACTGGCACAAAGGTAGATACCTTCTGTCAAGGATGCTTGAACCAATTACTGGCAAGATCAACTGAATGTCACAAAGTATCTCAGGAAGGCTTGGCAAGCCTCAGCAAAGCATTACCATCACAATTCCTACCATTAATCATGTTGTAATCTCCTCCGTTAAGGTTACAGAGTGTACTTAAAGCTTTCCCAGGTAACCATTTAGCATTAACAATCAGTACAGATTGTGCACCTCATGAGTCATAAGGGAGGGAACTCCCTCCACAGCTAGAAAAGCTGTTTAATTTGAGCAAACACTTTTCACCAGATATTTGCCTGCTTAGTCTCAGGTGTGGCTCTTTCTTCAGCTAGCACCTGCTACCCAGGTCTGCAGCTTCCACCTTAACCCAAGGCTCTAGCAACAATTTAAGCAAGGCAATATAGAATTAAAGCACTTCTACCTTGATGGCAGCTAAGCAAGGATGTGATGTTATGGTAGCCTTGCAGAGAAGCTGCTTTTCCCACATATAGGTCTAGCAGAACAATAGTTTGTTTATACACGGAAACGTTAGATCCCTCTTTCCCTACAGAAACCAAACCCTGATCAAGTATGAATGAATACCAGCTCTGGGTTTTGAACAAACTGAGCTATGTATTCAGTAGTGTTTCATACAAACACATGAGTGGTAGAAAGGCTACCATTCATGCCTCAGGATTGGAGGAGTGCAGAAGCTACCCTAGGACATGACCTAAACAGTATTGTGGATAAAGCTATCAAAAGAACCAATCCACAAGATCTACTCTGAGTTCTGCTGTTACATAGGCACCCTCACCACACTGAACATCCTGTGTTTGTGTCCTGATTATACCCAGAGCTGCCAAACTTGTGCACCACAGCTCATACTTTTGGCAAGGCTATCATGACTCCAGCACTTAAGCAAGCAAAAGAAAATGGGGGAAAATGACCGGAAGACTTTGTTGACAAAGAGGGGGAAGAGTTGCAAGATGCACCTCTCTTTGGGGGAGATTGCAAAAAGATTCAGTCTCTTATTCCAAGGTTGCCTGTTAAGATTCAACTGCCTTCTCAGCCTATACTTGGATTGAATTTCATCTTCTTCAGTCTGCTAAGAGGCAAGATTGACAAGAGACCTTCCAGTAAGTGAGTCGGGGGCAAAGACTTCCAGCCAGGTGGTCTTCTACAACCCCCATCTTTCCCACATAGATCCCAATCAGGCAGCAACAGTCAGGCTCCTCTCCCCACTCCAAGAGAGTTTTACACGGCATAAGCCATTTTAAGAGCCATAAAGCTACTTAAGCATCTTAAGCCAATCTAGATTCTGTAGCATCAATTTGATCTTCAAAGTCTTGCCAGTTTACAGACAAGTAAAGCCTTTCAGCACCTGATCTGAGGCCTCAAAACTACACTTAGAGAAAAAGATGCTGTGAAGCAATAGGACAGAAGCCCAAAGACTAAACAAGCCTGAAATGTGTATATTAATTTCCACACTGTGCTCTCTCCCCTTCCTTTAACAGCAGACACTTCTTTCAGTCCCGGGAGATTTGTGCACACATGAATGGAGCTGCACAGCTACAGCAATTCCTGATAAGTACAGGCACAGGCTTCTGCAGCCCTGTTAGTAATGATAAGCAGAATGTGGCTTAAGGGGTTAAATATCTGCTGTCTTCTAGCAAGGTACAACTAAACACCACAATATTAATCTCGGTACTTCAGCCTCCCCCACATGCTTTCTCTGGACAAGCTCTGCCTGATACAATTACATCATTCAGTAAGGTTATTTGTACAGAAATACCTTCTCCAGCATTTTCTTCAGCCTAAGTGCTGGCTTCACTTACTCTTATTAAAACAAACAAACAAAAAACCTAAAGAAAAAACTACCAACAACAACCACCACCTCTTAGAATGATCAGTATTCTCCCAAGATGTACCTCCCTGCAACACAAACACTTCCAAATGTTACAGATAAGGATCATGGGGTTGCCACTATTCCTCTTCTCTTAAACCAAAGTGTCAGCCCATGGTATTTCACACGGCTGATGCACATCTTGGCGAAAGCAGCAGTTCTCTTCTCTCAATCCAATTATAAACTCAGACTAATTTCCTGAGCTCTGGTGAGGGAGTAGATCCACGCTCCAGCATATTCTGCCACTAGACAAGCTGATCCTACAGTAAAATACTTAACCCATTCATATCAGACAAAAGTCTCTATATTTGCACGCATTCTCTACTACCTTATAAATGTTTCAGCATTTAGAAGATTAGGCAGAAATCCCTGATTTATGACAAAGTTGTGTGTTTCAAACAGTGCTCAAAGCAGTCACATTTGTCAGTTCCAGCAGCAGCAGGTAAAAAGCTTTCTGACCTATGGAAAGGGCCCAGGCCAAAGGACCGAGTAGGACCCCAGAACCAGCGATCAGAGTTTGCATTGGCTTTGGAGAAGTCAGATCAAACCCTGCAATCACAGAGGTGCACTTCCAAGTGAGATTAATAGAGTCAAAACACTGTCAGGTAGATTTTATATGAATGTATTATTATAGAAATATTTTATTTTTTATAAAGTAACTAATACATTCCTATATTTTATAGGAATGTATTCGTTATTTTACTTCAGCTGCTTATCCCAGTTATGCTGCCATTCTCTATAGACTCCAATCCCTCAGGCAAGAAACTGACCCTGTCAAAAATGCGAACAGTGCTGAGCTGCAGCTAGATGATAGTTGGAAAAGATTAGGAAGAAAAGACAGTGCAGAAACGGGATTGTTTCAAACAAAGTTTTAGTATGTAACCTCACAATCTAATTAAGTTTTACCTGAGTGACTCCAATTGGAGCAACTCTCTACCGCCCTCAGAAGACAAGTCTGATTTTCTGCACTCCTAAAGCAAACCTCCCTCTTTTAACACAGCATTCCACAGCCTCCATTTCTGAAAAGTAGCTCCAAAAAAGTCTGCCATCTCCACTCTATGGCATCAGGTCCCACCACAAAATCGAGGTTTTAAGAACAGAGCAAATTTGATCACGCATTAAGCTGAATCACATATTGTGATATCTAAAAATAAAAAATCACCCAAAAAAGCACCATCTCTAGTCTTAGCAGTACCTTAATAATACCAATAAGATCTTCAGTGCTTGTGGTACATGGTAGCTCCCACCATGTAATTACCAAGTTCATGCCTGGATTTGGTGTAGCACAGAAATTCCGCAGAAGTGCGGAAGCAACCAAGCAGCACACAACTTGATGCAAGCAACACAGGTTTAGGGTAAGTATTTCACAAAATCCATCCTTGAAGATATTCAAAAGCCATCTGGACGTGGACAATGGACATGGATATCAAGGACCTTTAAAGGTCTTTAGTATCTTTATCGATGACACAGATAGTGGCATCAACTGCACCTTCAGCAAGTTTGTAGATGACAGAAAGCTGAGCTGTGCAGGTCACACAACAGAAGGACAGGATGTCATCCAGAAGGACCTGGACAAACTTGAGAAATGGGCACATGAGAACCTCATCAAGTTCAAGAAGTCCAAGTGCAAGGTGCTGCACCTGGGTCAGGCCAGTCCCACATACGAGTACAGGCAGGGAGAAGTCCTTGAGAGCAGCCCTGCACAGGAGGACTTGGGTGGATAAAATGCTGGACATGAGCCACCAGTGTGCGCTTACAGCCCAGACGGCCAAACGCACCCTGGGCTGCATTGACAGCAGAGTGGCCAGCAGATAAAGGAGATGATTCTCCACCTCTACAGTACCCTCGTGAGACACCACTGAAAGCACTGCATCCAGCTCTGAAGTTCCCAGCAAAGGACATTGACGTGCTAGAGCTGGTCCAGAGAAGGGCCACAAAGATGTCTCAATGAGAGATCCTACAAAGACAGGCTGAGAAAGTTGGGGTTGTTCAGCCTGAAGAAGACTCCAGGGAGGCCTCATTGCAGCCTTCCAGTACCTAAAGGGGACTTAAAAAAGAGGAAGAACAACTTTCTGCACAGGTAGATAGTGACAGGACAAGGGGGAACAGTTTCAAACTAAAAGAGGAGAAATTTACATTAGACTTTAGTAAGAAATTCTTTTCTCAGACAGTGGTGAGGCACTGGAACAGGTGACTCAGAAGTGGTAGATGCCCCATCCCTGGAAGTGTTTGAGGCCAGGTTGGATGGGCCCTGAGCAACCTGATCTAGTTAGTGGGTGGCATCTCTGCCCATGCCTGGGGGATTGGAACTGGATGAGCTCTAAGGTCCCTTCCAACTCAAACCATTCTGTGATATGGTCCTGGGCAACCAGCTCCAGATGGCCCTGCCCTAACAGAGGGGTTGAACCTCCAGAGGTCCTTCCCACCTCAACCATCCTGTGACTAACACAATGGCTATAATAAGTCACTGGCTGCTCCCCCAGATTCTCCAAGGATCTTCCAGGGACCTCTCTTCTTCAGGAGCACAAGGAGTCCTGGCACCCTGTTTTAGAGAAGGTCTGTGGCCTGTCCTTCATCTTGTGAAGCAGATTTGCAAATATCTACCTGCTGACAAAATAAAGTTCAATTTTCTCCCACACTTTCCTGTCCACCTGTCCCACAGGTATGGACAGAGACTTCACGGGAGACTTTTCACTTCCACACATCTCCCCAGTGTATAGGAGTATTATGACAGCTGACAAGCAAAGCAAAAGCCTTTGCAGCAGTAGAGACTACTTAGGTTTCTGTTAAGAGGCTGCAGGAAAAAGGTAGCCGACCAGTTGGGACAGATTCTGGGAGGGAAAAAAGGTCTCCTGTATTTTCAGAAAAGGGATAGACTTACACTTTGCTCACTAAATGAATGAGCAAGCAACTTTTTGGGCCTGACATGTGACTCCAGACACAGAAGAAGCTCTTGGCAAGTACAAAAGTCATCTACTTCCCCCTGACACCCCTTCTCCAGGAGGGAAGTGAATGTACGCCTCTGCAGCAGGAAGAGTTCACTCTTCTATAGAAAGAAAAAGTTGAAGTAGACAAATAAGCTACCAGTGTCACTGAGCTAAAGCTGCCTTTCAGCAGGAGCCTCTCCTCCTTTTACCTTTTATCAATTGCATGAGCCTAAGAAAACTAGGCTCAAGTTAAGTTTTTGAATTCCCTTCTCCAGCTCCTCAATTTATTTTTCATCCACTCCAGTGCAGTTTCCTTTACTCCTTCAGCAACTCTCTCTAGAGCATGCTCTCAGGTTCCCCTAAGCAAAGTTCCTCAGTCCAGAGAAAAGCTGACACAAAAGCTTCCAAACACATGTAAGTTCATCTAGAGATGTCAGCTTGCCCTTCAGAAGCACTCGGAGAGTCATTTCTGCGTTCAGGGCACAGTAATTTTTAGCACAACCACACAAATCTCCCCAAAATAGTCAGAGGACAGTAATCTCCAGATGGGCTTCCACAAAGGACGCACACAACACCAACAGGAACAACATTTTCTAGAACCACTGCTAATTTTACCACACACAAGTTACTGGTTGCATGGTTAAGGTGCACTCCTGCTGTAGCCTGGCACTTTATTCAGCTGTCCATAATAAAGATGGGCTTTTTGCTTAGCAATAATGGCAAACCACCATTTTTTTTCCCTTCTCAGCACTTGACTAAGTAAGTTTACAATTTTGACTTCTGCTGTCAAACAAGTACCATTTCTCAAACATAAACAACTACAAATAGCAAGCTGTACAGAAATCCTATTAACATTTTTGCTCTTGGCTTATCTGAGAGCATACTGTGAAATATCTGTGAAACTGTAAAACTCTGCCTAGTCAGCAGCAGAAGTCCACTAGTATGATAAATACACAGACATATATGCCCCAGAAATGTCTCAGGTCATAAGAACATGCTCCTGATCCCTCTTCTTCAACCAGCCAATTCACACCTTTAGACCAGTAATGGGTTTTGCTACAAACCCTTCAGAGAACCAGCCTGACCATGAGGTACCTAAAAGCCGACAGTAGGCACTGAGCCTGTTACAGCTTTTCCAAGCAGATAAACCCATAATGAAGACAAGCCCTTATTATTCATCTACATTTCTCACACTGCAGCGTTTCAGTGCACCCTCCCAAACTTAAGAAAGTAAGAGTGCTTAAGAAACAAAGGAGTGCTAATGGCACACCACCAGATTGCTAGATATAAAGTACTTGTGCAGCAGTTCACTAGTACTGGGAATCTCTCACTTGAAAACCCAGAATAAGTTGGTTTGTTTTCCCTGCAGCACCAAACAAGATACATTACCTACTCCTTTATGGTCCAGCACTTTACCAGTCACCCATTCAACTGTGTAGTGCTTGAAGTGTCCTGTTCCAGATGGAGCATGGCTGCTGCTTGCCCATACTGCTAAATTCCATATCCAGCTGGGCAGCATCAATTCCTACAGTGCTTCCAAACTGATTTGGAGCAATAGCTATCACTACTTAAAGGACCTTGGACGCATCCTGCCAGGGCTGCAAATTGGACAAACTCAGGACACGGGCTTGAATACTTCTGCATTGCTCTTAATCTCATTTAAGGGATAAGAGGGAGAATCCTGCAACTGTGCATGCAGCAGCAACCAGCAGCAATTCACTAACAAACCAACTGCACTGATCAGCTTTTTTTTTCCTAATATAATGCAGATAATGTATGAACCTTTGGAGTATTATGACCACTGAAGTTGCCATTATATTACTAAGTACTCTGAGATTTTATCCGATTGATATGTCCTTGACTGACTTTTAATGCTGCTTGAGCTGAGTAAATCCTGTTAAGAGACATTTGCCCCTACTCCAAGTCACACTAGGACAGTAAATTAAATGAAACTATTAGCCTAGAGAGATACTGCTGTCACATAAATCAACAGACAGTCATAAAACACTAATCACTCCAAAAGCTGAAGGTGGCAAAGAAAAGGGTCAAGAAAGTTTGTCCAGTGATGATTCCACAAAAAGACAGTTTTAAAGGACTTACAGGTCCTAGAAAACTTGAGCATACCTGCTTCCATCAGATCAGACTTTGGACATGAGATGACACTTTCTGCTGCTGGGTGACATTACAGGCAACCTGTATTTCCTTTTTAACAACCTACGCAGGTTCAGATCATGAAAGTACTAATCTCTCAAGATCTCCAAGCAATATTAGTATATTTATGCACAATCTAGTTGTGTCCCAGTCCATTCCACAAAAAGGGAAGCTTTCCTAAATATCAGCATGCTTGGATAAGCATCCAGGCTCCTCATTTATATTTTGCAGCAAAGTAGAATGAGTTTAACCATTCATTTTACTGAAACATATGATAATGGACAAAACTGAAAAGACCTATCTAATGAACACAAAGTCAGGCAGGTATTTTTCCTGATTCTGGTGCAGTTGACATGATGGAAACTGCAGGGGGAAGAAAGAAGTGCAGGTTTGAAAAACCAAATTTTGAGCTTCATCTCTAAAAGTAGGCAGGAAAGGAAAGAAAGGGGATGGGGTGATTGGGGTTTTTTTTTAGTTTTATGTGGTTTTGGTAGTTTGTGGTTTTTTTATGTTGGGGTTTGTGGTTGTTTTTTTTCGTAAAGAAAGCACACCTCCACTGATTTTAGTGAGCAGCTGCTCCAGAACTGCATTGTTCCACAAGCTGCCTCCTCCCAGTATTTGACCTGGAACAGAACATCAGTGTGAACTCCAAGAATAAAGCTTTACACTGCTAAGTGAAGTCTAAGGTTAGCATCACTCCGTATTGCACAAGCTAATCCACCATACAGGCTGTTTCACAACCGTAAACGTCAAACAAAAAAATACATATATTCATAGCCATTCTGAGTACTGGTCATGCTCTAGTTTAATGGACCCAATCTGTCTAACAGATTAGTCTGGTAAACTTTTCAAACTTTATGGTTAAGGACTGCTCTAGCTGGTACTCAGAAGGTTATTATTACATCAGGTTTGGCACATCACCGCTCGGCCATCAGCACAAGAAAACATTCAGAGTAACTCATAGCTTCAAGAGCTATGAATAATGCAATCCACAGTTTTTCATTCTGGTAAAAACTGGATCAGGATATTGAGGAGGTAGAAGTCGAAACACTACCTTGCATAATGCTAGTCCTCAGTTATCAATCCACAAGTGTGCCCTGTAGCAGGGAGCTGTGATATAGCATTATTACTAAGAAGCCATCACATTCCTCAGAAATGCTGCTGGCACCACCTTGCATGAAGGGAAACCAAGGCCTCTCCAGTAATACTACCTCGGAACAGGAAGACTAGAGAAGTTATTTTGACACTTGCTCAATCCTTAATTTATCAGTTTTCCCTTCTGAAAATATTAGGAAGTCTTCTCAGCTCCTCTCGACAACACACAGAAGTCTTGCTTTGACTTTTATATCCCTCTTCTCATATTTTCACTTTCTCAAAAGACGCTTTTGAATAGGAAAGTATTCTTCACTGGGGATGGGAGGGAAGTACGTTTCTGGGGTTCACCAAGGTGAAGTTTGCTCTTGAATTGGAAATAAGAAACAGAAGCATATTAAAGACTTCACATATCAGTGTGCTAAAACAGAATTAAAGAAGACTACATTCACTTCAGTAAGGCTCTCCCTTTTGCCATTTATCCCAAAAACACTTCCTTACCACAGCAGGAAGTACTCAGCAGGTAGCTCTGCTGATTCCATTGACACTCAAGTTGTTTTCCTTCTTATACAATCTCCAAAAATCTGTCATGCCAAAAAACCTGCACAGTGACAAGCACAGAAGCCAATCGAAACCACTCAGCTTCAAAGCATCAACTCCAACAAGTTTCACTTGCTACCACTCACAAATATGCAGAAACTAATTCTCCCTGCTCACTGCTGCTCATGAATCATAGTACTCATGTTCATCTACAATTCACACAAAAAGTAGCAAAGAAGGATGTCACAAATACCCTTTAAGGGTGGTGTAAGTTTCCCAGTTAAAGATTTGGTCAGTATCTGTGTTTTACCATAGAATGGTTTGGGTTGGAAGGGAGCTTTAAAGGTCATCTCACTCCAGTTCCCCTGCTAGTGACATCTTCAACTAGATCAGGTTGCTAAGAGCTCTGTCCAATGATTCCAATGGACCTTCCAAATGTCCAGTGGACCACCTAAAACCTACAATAAATTTTTTTAAAAATTTTTTTCTATATCTAGTCTGAATCTACTCTCCTTCAGCTTAAAACCATTACCCCCTGTCCTATCACAACAGGCCCTGCTAAAAAGTCTGTCTCCATCTTTCTTTTAAGCCCCCTTTAACTACTGAAAGGCTGCAATAAGATTTCCCTGATGACTTCTTTTCTCCAGGCTGAACAACCTCATCTCTCTCAGCCTTTCCTCATTCAATAGGTGTTCCATCCCTCCAACGATTTTCATGGCTCTCCTTTGAACCTGCTTCAACAGGCCTGAGTTTTTCCTCTTCTAGGGACCACAGAACTGGACACAATACTTGAGGTGGGATCCCATGAGATCCAAGAAGAGCGGCAGAATCACCTCCCTTGACCTGCTGGCCACTATTGCTTTTGATGTATTATGGCTTTCTGGGCTGCAAGTGCACACTGTTGACTCAAGTCCAGCTTTTCATCCACCAGCATCACCCTAAGCCCTTCTCTACAGGGCTGCTCTCAATCCCTTCATTCCCCAGCCTGTACCAACACTGCAGGCTGCCTTAAAAAAAAAATCATTTACGGGTAAAAATTACACACTTAAGAGTGTGAACAACTTGCAGCTCAGAAATTGGTGTTTTAAGCAATGCACCAAGAGGGGTGCATTAGGCAGAAGGCTCACCTACCATTGCAGCTGTGCTCTGAGAGCACCAACCACCTTTGCTGCAGGATTGCTGGATTGTTAAAACTAAGTCCTTAAAACCACATTTGAATATGAACAAGTAGCCCCATATATACACCAGCAAAACCATGAAACTCCTGCTTCTTTACAGAAGTGCTCTGTATTGTCCAACCAACCCAGTGGGCAGTTGGTGCAGCCCTGTACAGAGCGGCTGTGTCCTGCAACACATGCAGCAGCTCTCTGCCACTTGTTAGGTGGCTAGTGAGCTGCTGGCTTTTTCCTCCTTTGACATTAAAGATAGTTAAACGAGTTTATATTGAACGGCAGCACTGGTTGCTGGAACTGAGTAATCAAGAATGCACCTGCAGTAGACTGATTTCTTTGGAAAAAGTCAACTGTTGGAGACACAGCCCTCCAAAACCGAATTCTTCCCCCTAAAATAATCAAAGATTCCTCCAGAAAACCAAAAACAACTAAGTTGACTGAGTATTCAAAGACTAACCTTAAGGGCAGGAAAGCAAGGTTTGTTTGCACCTAAAAACCAAGAGTGTATTCAAAAAGAGACATTCCACCACTGCATTCTACTTTTCCAAAGAAGTGTACTACTACCTGCTTACTGTTCACACTAGTTCTGCTACATCAAGTGTTAATGAGTTCAATGTACAAAGCTCAAGTAGCAGTTCACAAAGTACAGACAGGTGTCTCTGTTGTACCTCAGCATTTACTAGAAGTGCACTAAGAAATTCAAATGTATTTCAGGGAAGGCTAGTATTTAAGACTGAGTGCTATAAACAGTTATTTAAATGGTAGCAGCAACTGTTTATTCCTTCATCAGAATTTTCAGACAAGGAGATTTAGAGCGGGTGTCTAAAACACATCTTTACTGCATTTAAAGACTGCTTTATTAGAGAAAATAACAGTAATATTTCAGTCTTCCCCTCCTTCCAAATTACTGCACTTCAATCATATGACAGTAGAAGCCAGCTAGAAGTGCAGTAGAGTTTTTGGCAATTAAACTACATAAACAACTTCTATGACACACAGGATGCCCCCAACACATCCTAACCCGGGTTTGGGATGCATCGCCCCAGCCCAAGCTTGAGGCTGAGGTCCCCACACACTCTGGACCAGAAGCTTGTGTGAAAAGATAGTGTGCAGGGATCTGACTGTGGCCTGAGACCTGGAAGAAGCAGGGAGCCAGACCCACAATGTGCTCAGTCTTGCTCAACAAGAAGATCAGGGATAAACACCTGCTTGGCAAGCAGCAGCACAACAGTTTGCCATTTCAGACAATGGGGTTGTGACCTTCCTCAGATGTCCAGACAGTTCTCTTCGGGGTCCTCTGCAGGAAGTTCTGTTCCCTGTTCCTTCAAGTGTCTCCAGAAGTGGTAACAGGCCACATGGCAATGCTCTGAACACAGCAGGTGGACCCATCCCTTTCTTGAGGGCCCATACATGACATACTCGGGACACCAGAGCTGCACAGCACCTGAAGAGTCTGCCCAGGCAGCAGACACAAAGGCTTTTCACAACTCAGAGCACAAGAAGGCAAAATATACCTGCCACACAGGCACCAGAGCAGTCTCAAGAGAAAGACAAGAAGTCATTTCAGGTCTTTCCTTTTACTCAAGAACAAATTCCCTGTTAATGAAACAGTTCTGGAGCACAACACTGCAAGTAGCTTGTTGAGGAGACGAAACAGAGCATGAATGGTGCTTTTCAGAGCTCACAGCTCCAAGCAAAGCACACTGCAGTAAAACAGCCTGTTTTCCTTCTGCCAAGACAGTGACATCTGGCAACAGGAAAGTCAATATTTAAATCAGGCTCCATTCCCACCCCATGGCTAGGCTGGTACTACTTCTGATGCTCTTCATCCCTGAACGCACGTCAGCTGCTCAGCAAAGCCCCTTCAGGGACTGCCTGGCGCAGATTTTTTTGGTGCTATGGAAACAGCCTGCACAGAGACGTGTGATCTGCTCACGCACACCGAGGCCTGGCTGCGTGCAGGCACAGAACTAACCTCTGCCAGCAGCAATCAAAGCACACCGAGCAGTCAGCAGGTTAAAAACAGTGACTGATCTGAGGGCTTTCTGCTCTGCCTTCAGCCTGCTTCTCAAGACTCCTCAGATGTAGGCAAAACACTTTTTGAGATGTGCTGAAGGAATTTTTCTTCTGCAGAGCAATACAGACACTAGAGAGAAAGGTGCACTCCAGCCAGTGTGAGCTGTGCCCATTTCATAACCCCAACCCTTCTTTTGAGTAGGAAGTACTGGTTGCCACTTAAAGGACAGCTTCTTTAAAGATGCTTATAGGCAAGTCCTTACTCAGTTCCATTCCCAGGAACCTGTGTGAGGAAAAGCGAGGGGCACTTCAGGACTCTGATGTACTCTGCAGAGACTACAGGGTATCAGAAGATGTGAGGAGTTCAGTGAAATGGCCTCCTTCAAAGGCAGCCTGTCCTGGTAGCAGCTGCAAATGCCCACTACTGTATGTTATTCCCAGGGACTGGATTGCTGTAGAACACTGCAATGAACATCAGACAGAGATGACTCAAGTGGAAGCATAAGGGGAGTTTCTTTCAAATTCTGCTATCCTGATAAAATTAAGATTTTCCAGTGTCACGATGTGATACACATTTAGGCAGAGAACAGACAGAGAGATGAGTAAGATCACTTCTTGCTCATCTTGGGACCCCTGCTAGTAGTTTAATTAAAGTACTTTAGCCAAAAAGTAAACAATACAAAACAGACACAAGCAACATCCCCAATGCTACACAACCTTGCCAGGCTAAAGAGCAGTTAAGAAACATTACTTACACAGCTTTGTTTTCAACCTTTTTGACGTTTTTCTCGTGAACCAACATCACTGCCAAGCATATGCTCTAATCCTAGCAAAGGACAGGAGGAGTACCTGTCTGAACACACCAACTCCAGCCCAGGTTGCCTCCCTTGACACATCTTTTCATCTCTGTCCAAGGGTTAGGGGGCTCTGATGAAGCACCACTTCCCTCTAGCTGCTAGACAAGGGAAAGCAAAACAGGAAAAATACCTGCTGTTCTGCCTCTGCTTGCCTCACCCACCACCCCCAGCAAGCTGCAAGTGCTCCCCAGCATCTTTGTTACTCCACAGACAACACTGCCATTGCTAGTGACAGGACATAAGCTTTGAGCCGAGCTTGCAAGGCCTCAGGACTAGAGACTTGTCAGGCTTGCTCTGTCTCAACCCTTCCTAATTTGCCTGCAGCTTTGTTTTACTTGGTGTGTCTCAGAGTAGAGACACAGGATGTGAGAATACAGGCATGGTACAAGAGGGCACAGGGCTGACAAGGGAGATCCCACAGCTGTAAGAAAGTCATCAGTCACCAGTGCAGATGTGCAGTAGGACAAAACTATTTTAGAAATAGCAGAGAGCAAAGGAATAATATCTAATATATATAAAAGGCTCTTTATATAATAGATTCTGATGTAATACGGAGCTTGCAAAGCCATGAAAGAAACAGCAGATGTGTAAAAAGCAAACATAAAAGAAGGACTCTAGTGGATCCTACATCAAGGAAGAAACCACCAACATCTTATTCCTCCCAGAAAAGGAGTCACAGTATGATAACTTGCTCTAATACACCTGCCACCACCAAAATGATACTAATAGCCTCAGAAGCCAGGGAAAGGATAAGTCAGACACCAAGAAAAAGGTGTAGAAACTAAGTTTGTATGTTACCTTTATTATTACTAAGACTTCATCTGCATAATAGTCTTTTTCTAAACTAATTCTTGAACTAGATTGTTAACATTTCAATTACACTAACAATAAACAGGTTTTCTTTCCATGCTCACACGAAGTGTGCTTCCTCTTTATCTATAAAGTTTTCAAGCACAGCACACACTTTTTGTTCTGCTGGAAGGCTACAAGCAGGAGAGGGGCAGTTCAAAAGCCTGTCACTCCAAACCACATGTAGCACAGCACGTTCCTACAGACCTCAGTTCTGTAGAAAAAGGAGCATTCCAAGCTTGGCCAAGGCAGCATTTGCTGGGCCACTCCACTGTCAGTCAGCATCCAAGGACACTTATTGCTCTGCTGTCACACTCTGGAATAGAGAAGTCAGCTTGCAAAACAGGAAAGCTGCCTCTTTCAGTGACAGCATTCACACCACAACAGTAGTGCTAGTTTCTCTCTAGATAGCATCAATCCACCCCTTTCTGCTCAGGAGCAAGTAACAGCACAATGAGCATTTTTCCACACACCAAGCATTTGCTGGCAGCCAGTGCTGTGCTGTGCTGCTCCCCCCGCCCCACCCAGGGACAAGTGGCTGCAGACTCATGCAGCTGATGGCCACCGCTTGTACTTGCACTAGCGGAAAATCCACACAGCCATCTACACCTCTGCCAGAAATAAGTGTTTTCATAGCACGGCAAGGATACTCCAGACCAGTTAGCCTGGCTCATGGTATCCTGCCAAAAGGCCAAAGCCAACACACAGCTACATATTCTTTCACTTCTGCTCTCTTAACCAGAGAGCAGAGGAAAAGGAAAAAGACAAGTAAAAGGACATGGCAAGAGTGACACTGACCCTTCAGGAGAGATCCAGATTAGAAAGTTCTGGGTAGCTGGTCTGTTATTGCAGCCCTTTTCAAAAGAGAAGGCTTTCAGTAGAAAGCCTGTCCTCCAATACAAGGTTTTTGAATGAAGGTTCCCAGTCACTCTAACACACCCAAATAGGAGGAACTTTGAAGACAGTCACCACCTCTAACAGGCGAGAAAGCTGTCCCTCTGGAGACTTAAACTGAAGCTGACACAGAGTGACAGCATTGGCTGAACAAGAGCATTTCAATTTAGTGCTTAATCTCACTTAATGCTTGCTTTCCCTTTCAGTCACCCTTTGTTTGACATTTTTCTGCTTACTCACTGCAGGATATTCAAAGAACAAGGGTAAGCACCTCCCTTCCTCCATATAGCAAATCTCAAATCAGAAGTGCCTACACTACAAAGACTCCAGTGGAGGCAACAGCAGAGTCATCATCCTCGTACCTGGAGGCAAGCATCTCGTAAAAGCACAAAAACCCCACACTCACCAGGTGTCTGCTGCACAGGGCTCAGCAAACGACACTGTTGCTCTCTCCTATTAAATTAACAAGGGAGGAGTTTGGGTTATTTTCTTTCCAAAATTGGTCAAGAAAATATTGGCTTTCAAGAAGACTCCCTGCACTGTATCTGCTGCCATGGAAACGTCACTTCTTGAAGAGATATAGCACATAACCTCCCTTACCTGCAGCAATGTCCAGCACCCTCAGGAATCAGCAATCCACAAACAGCTCACTGATTTTACATGGCAAATCTAGTCCCTCGTCCTCCTACAAGACTTCTCCGTACTGGCTGAGGGACTCCCTGCCAATAAAAACTGCCAGGACATCTTCCTGTTAAAGGAGCAAATAGTTGTGAAGAAAGAAGACAAAGCCTCCTCAGCCTTTACAACACTCAGGTCAGCCAAAGCAGCTTTCGGGGTGTCCTCATCCAGCAGGGTCAGTGCATGGCAGAAAGCATCAGAAGCCTCAACACCCACCTCCTTCATAACCCGGCTCCTCCTGGGACTATATTGACATCTGGCTCACAAAGCAGAGGTTGTTAGTCAAAGGCTGCTGTATTCAGCAGCTGTAGAAGACAAGGGGGGGAAAATGTACATAATGCACATACAAGATAGACAGGAGCATGAACAGAGATATGAATGAGATAAAAATGAATAGTGATAACATTCCCAAGGCAGAGAAGTGCAGTATGTGGTTACTGACAGCCCCTGCAGATGGAAGGGGCTGTGCTCTGCAGCCTCCAGGCACAGCTCATAGCAGCTCAATAGCACTCATGCCCAGGCCAGGAGAGGTGTTAACATATGGCAGCCAACTTTCAGCCATGAAAACCAGCTGTTCCCACTTTACCCACAAAGCACCCAGATCAAGCAGAACAAGGCACTTGCTCAGCCTGCACTAGCACATTCTTAAACCAAAGCCAAGGTGCAGTGCTTTATTTTAGGCCAGCAATGTCAGCCTGAGCCTCCAAGGCCTCCCATTGCTTTGGTGGGCATTTGCAGTGGGAAAAAGGGGAACCCACGGGCTGCTTCAAAGTGTGGGAAACTGGAACAAAAAGGAATTGCATCAGTTTCATGTCCGATTTTAAAAGCCCCAAGCAGTTACAGCTTGACCTCATTGGAGGATCAAAGGACATAGGTCCTTAGCTAAGCTTTCCCTGTGCCAAAAGATCTGAGAGCAGACCTTACTTACTCTGGCTGAGTGAAGGACTGTACTGACTGCTTGTGACAGCGTTCGTTGTAGGAACAGGGAAAAAGATCCATGCATGCCACAAGCAACAGATTCTTTCCACAGCTGGACCACTGGGCTGGCCCCCTCCTCCATATCCTGCTGAAGTGGGTGTGAGCAAGAATGAAGAGTTCAAGTTACCCTTCAATGCTCAAGCATTGCAGAAAGGCAGAAGAGCGAACACTGCTCCAGCCTCCAGCTGCCCACCCAACAGTTGTGCATCAGCTGCTCCAGCATCCCTCTGGACACAGCACACTGACCCCCGCATTTCCGTACCTCATTCATGCACTGGCTGGGAGAGGAGGACAGCAACGCCATCAAATAACTCACATAATGCCACCCCATCAAGTCAGGACCCTCAGCCTGAGTCAGAACAAAATTTCCCCCACCAATACAGTTCTTCATGCAAAAGAAATGAAAGCATGCTGCTGTTCAAGGGACCTATTAATATAAGTCTTCTGATATTTTTGTCATCTTCAAGTCACTTTTACAGACACCCAGCTCAGTGAACTCATTCTTCCTTTGCAGTTCCCACAACAGCTGTCCACTTGTATTTACTTACAGGTGTCTGATTTCACAATTGCACATTAAGTGAAAAAAAAAAAAAAAATCATACCTACAGTACTGCAAGTACCTAGTGATAAGAAAACAAATAAAGCTGTAGGAAAAGGTGCAGCTTTGTCCAGTGGGACAATGGGGGAAATGTTGTGCAACTGCTACCAACAAGTTCTTTCTGCACAAAAAATAACATTAAAGTCCATTCTGTCAGCCTCAAAAGTGCAAGTCCAGGCTCTAGGAAAAGAAAGGCTTGCATAGTCTCTCAAGAAATCACATGTAGTGTTTTGGGACTCTTTTTAAGTACCACAAAAGCCTGAAGATTTTGAAAGACACCAGGTTACATAAGTGAAGTGTTGCTGAAGCATAAGAGGAACCCCTAAACACAACATCAGAGATGGATCATTACTACATAACTGCTATGGTGCATGTGTTCGTGAGACTGCTCAGTGGCACAATCTCCTCATTCAGAACACTGTTTCCACTGTAGGGGCAGCTTCATCCTTATTTTTCCACTGGTAAAGTGTACCAGCACTAACAGTAACAGGGGCAAGCCAGAGAGAGACTCTTTTTGCAAGCATAATCAGGTGTGGTTGTGGTTTGATTTTTTTTTTTTTGGGAGGGGTGAGTAGGGAGGCAGAGGGGACAACAGCATCTTTGTGAAAGCACAACTGCAGTTATTAATCTATTCAGCAACTAAGTCCATACAGTGAATCAGATTTTTGTTCATGACAAGTTAAAGCAAAGCAACAGAACAGGGGACTCCTCATCTCAGGATAATATTATATCCATTTGGCTTGAGCTGACACTACTGCTTTGGTACCTATAATCACAGAGCAACAGGCTCCGAGTGCTTGGAGCCCTATTTCCAGAGCTATTGGAGTGCACCAAGAATCACATGGAGCCATAGAGCCAGTCCAAATATCCCTTTGCTGAAAACAAAGACGTTTCAGGTGAAAGGTTGCTCAATGGTTCTGATGCTGCTGGTGGAAGGCTAGGAACAACTTTTTAAGGACTGCTGCCAAACCTGACTGCTCAAAAGAGAGGAGAGACTTAAGCACATTACACACCTGGAGCATTAGCTTTGTCTAGTTCGGCTGCAGCCCTGACCATAATCTAGATTTTCTTTCTACCTCCTAACTTTCGCTATCTGAGAAAGCTGTCACCATAACAACAAAATGTGCAACCTCTGACTTGCAATTTTAAACAACTTAATTTCTGATTAGAAGAGGCAATCCAGGATGTTTAAGCCATCCCCAGAGACAGGACCTGGCAGCCTGGATTTTAACCACATATGTTGGCTTTACTGAGTAATAATATTGTATCATCAAGTAGAGTTTCCAATGCAAACACTCCAGTTTGCCAAGGAAGGTGGTCTTTGAAGTCTAATTGGCAGGGTATTGAAGCCATTAATTAACTGGCACAAGTCTGTTGACTATTCTAGATTTTCCCACTGTACCTGGAGATCTCCACCTCACCATGAAGAGAAAACAGCATAATTACTCCAAAAAGAAGGCAGAGGAAGAAGGTGTTGCACCATGTTTGCTCTGTAACACTCCCTTACATCACACTAGGTACACCGTTCTAATAAACATCCTGAGGTGAAATACCTTCTTTGTACGAAGCCATTTATAACAGAAATGAGTACAATAGCAAAACAAACCTCTAGTAAGTGTCAGGACTGTCACTAAAGTTTTTCAAAAGATCATGTTATTTTACTCTCCTTTCCCATCAAAAGTTGTTCAAGACCCTGCAGTTGCAATAAGGACCTTTGCTTTTTTACAGAAGAGCCTCAAGAACTTTGGGACTAAACTGAAATCAGTTTTAATGCTCCTGAAGTTGGAATTACAATTCTGATCGGACTGACAGTTGCAATATTTTCTGGCATAATACTGTTTGTTAGTACCCAAGAATAGGGTTTAGGGGTTGTTTTCTTTCCTTTTTTTTTTTGGGGG
>VZRV01003964.1:155326-247023 GCA_013398115.1 Falcunculus frontatus
CCCGGGGGGGGGGGGGGGGGGGCGGCAGCCGCCCCGTGCTCCGCCGCCCGGCCCCGGTTCCGCATTTCCCGAGCCGACGGCCGGCGGAGCATTGCCCAGGCCGGGGGGAGCCCCTTCCGCATCGCTCCGGGCCCCAGCGCTGCCCGGCCCGGCCCGGCAGGGTTGGGCAGGGCAGGTCCGGGCCNGGAGACCCCCCCCCGCCCCCGCCGCACCAGCACCAGCACCGCCACCCGCCCGGGGCGCAGCGGCAGCGCCCACCCCCCGCCCTACCTTGGTCCCTCGGGGGCTCCATGGCGGTCCCGCGCCCGTCGCGGCTGCCCTGGCTCGGCTCGGCTCGACGCCCGCCCCCGCCGGCGCCTGGCTGGCAGCGGAGGCACCGCCCGTGCCCGCGGGGCGGGGCCGCCGCCCGTCACTCAGCGGCGCGTCCCGCCCAGGTGAGCGGGCACCGCCCGCTCCGCCCCGCACAGGTGAGCGCGGCACGGCCCGCACAGGTGAGCGGCTCCCGAGCCTGCCCCTCGGCCAGCCCCTCACCGACTGTATCCCGGCTCTAGGGCAGCGTCTGGCCCTGCAGTGCGGCTGCACCTCGGAGCTGCGTGCCCCAGGCCGGTGCTGCCACTTGTGCTGGCTGACACCGCGTGGCACCGGCTCGGTGCGGAGACGCACGAACAACCTGCTGCCCGCAGCTGGTGCGACGGGCAGGAGGAAGCTACCACCGAAGAGATCCAGTTCACAGAATCAGATAGGTTGGAAAAGACCTCTGAAGTCATCGAGTCCAACCTGTGACCAAACACCACCTTGTCAACTAGACCATGGCACTAAGTGCCAAATCCCGTCTTTCCTTAAACACCTCCAGGGACCGTGACTCCACCACCTCCCTGGGCAGCCCGTTCCCATGTCTAATCACCCTTTCAGTGAAAAAGGTCTTCCTAATGTCCAATCTAAACCACCCCTAGCACTGCTTAAGACTGTGTTCTCTTGTCCTGTTGTTGGTTGCCCGGGACAAAAGGCAGATCTCCACCTGGCTACAATCTCCTTTCAGGTAGTTGTAGGGAGTGATCAGATCACCCCTGAAGCCTCCCTTTCTTCAGGCTAAACAACCCCAGCTTCCTCAGCCACTCCTCACAAAACTTGTGCTCCAGACCCTTCACCAGCTTTTGTCCTTCTCTGGACATGCTCCAACATCTTTGTGCTGCTGTGGAATCTTTTTTCTGTTTGTATATCGAAATATACCCACCCACACAAATTGTACTGCATTACGGAAGTTAAACTGTGATTTTATTTTCACTTTAGAGATTGCCTTGCAAGACTCACTACCATTTCCACCAGGCAAGCTGATGGTCGTGGCTGCCTTAAAGAGACTTCAGCAGCTGAAAAGAAAACCAACAACTCTCCTAGCTGCAATCCTAGCTGCAATCACAGCTCTTTCTATTAAGATATCATTAAGTGCAGAGAAGTTTTCATTATGCACTTTGACCAGCAGGCTGCCTTACCGAGACTATTAAGCTACCAAATAGATCCTTTGCTTCACCCTTTTCAAATCCCTGGCCTTGACATCTATGGATTTGATCGTTTGAAATGATCAATGTTTGTACAGAACGAGCAGCAAGGCCTCCATGGCAGAGCTGTGTGAATAGCCAGATTGTCCCCAGCGTTCAGCATGCACGGTCACATGCTAAAGCAGAGCACAATAGAGAGTCATGAGGTGCCAACTCAGGATGTCCTTGCTTTGGATAACAAACAGCAGCAGCAAATCCAGGTAGTTTTCAATCTACAAGGCAGCTGAGGAATGTGAGCTTTTGCTAAGGTAAAGAAAAGTGAGTTTATAGGATATGCATAGTTGCAGCAGGAGGTTGTTAGAGTGGTATCATAAAAATAGGAAGTCAATCAGAATATATCCCTGCATGTTAATATTTTTTCCCAAATATATGACTCTCAACATAAACTCATCCCACATAACTCAGATATGTTTTATGACTGTTTCAAAAAATAAATTCAAAGAGATATTTGAGAGGGTACATCTGCTTTTATTTTTTTTAAAAAATAGGGGTTTTTTTCCCCGCAGTACTTCCCTTGAAGTCCCAAGCTTTCCCACTGACCAGCTGATATGCGATCCATTATCTGTAATCACAGTGGAAGAATATCAGTAGCAATAAAATTTGCCCTCCTTTGCAGGTCCTTTTCACTAGCAGCAGCCCTGGCAGCTCTGCAATGCCTGTCAAGAACCAACTTGCAGGGCACTGAAGCTGTCAGCATCTCACTGACTCTTGTAGGGGAAGGGATATTTCACTAGCACATCCAAAAAAGCAAGAGCTAGCCATCAGGAAAGGACTACTACCTGGACAGCTGATTCAGTACCCTCTGCTAGTGATGCTCCCACCAGCCCACCTGAGTCTGAGTGGAGTGGAGCACTGCTGATTCGCTCACCACCCACCCAGCTGGGGAATGCCCTGTTCAATGCAAGTGTAGCCTGAATGCACAGTCTTGCTCCCAGTTTGCTGAACATGGTGTTTAAGTTTAGAAATCCCCCCTTCCCAGTCCTGCTAGGGTACTCTGCTGTTCAACTCCCCTAGCAGCTATGGCCCACTCAAAGCAGCAATGGGCCTACATGTGATATGATATCCCAACCAGGTCCCCCGCTGTCCTGCCCAGAAAAATTTTAGATGCAAGAGAGACACTCAAAACCCACCATTTCCTAATACAATGATGTATTGCTTTTTCACACATTGCCCTGATTAGCAAGGAGATGGAATTGTTGTAACAAGCATCTGGTACTCAAACCAAAGCCTGTTAAAAGTTGTGTGAATGTTGCCTACAGGGTCCAATTATAATCACAGAACATAAGCACATGAACTGAGAAGAAAAGACTGAATCTGTCCTGAAGGTCCCGTTGTGTCTATGGAAAAGGACAGAAGTGTAGGACAATGGGACTAGTGGTGTACTGAGCTCAGCGCCTGTGACTTCTTGTTTCCTCTGATCAGTCATAAAAATAAAAACAAACACGTGCATGTATAGCAGCCTGGTCTAGCGGAAGGTATCCTTGTCCATGACAGGGGGGTTGGAACTAGATGATCTTTAAGGTCCCTTCCAACCCAAGCTATTCTATGATCCTATAGAAGGCAAGCCTATTAGAACTTTGAACCACCTAAATACAAGACTTGAAAATACTTTGTCCTAAGTGGTACTGGGCCTGTGCTGTGCAAGGGTTGTTTATTGCCAGGGAATATGAGGAGAGCAGCAAACACAGAAGCACCTCACACTATGGCTGTATGTCACATTTCACTTCCCACTCACGACCCTGGAGCCTTCCCAGCACTTTGCCATACTGATAGGCTTGGTCTCCCACTGTGGAGTCAGAGCCCAGTTTTAAAATACATTCCCCTAGATCAGCTGTTTACTGAAAATAACTGGCAAGGCAGTCAGAAGTGAATATAGGCCAAGGTTTTCAAAGAATTAATACTGCCAAGGTCATTGGAGAATATACACTTAAGAAGACTAATTTATTTACATTTTTTTTCAAAATGCAGCAAAAAGAGCACTGTTGGCTTGGTTTCTTTCAAAGCCTAGAATGATTTTGTTAAGCTAAACCTCAGTTCATTTACCTCTTCTAGGCAGAGAATTAAGCTGTTAGCTCCCATAGACCTGTCCCAGGCTCAGGGGGAAGCACTCTGCCACAGGTTAGGATAAGGTTCAGAAATGGAAATGTTTCCAGTGCATATAAAAAAAGTTCACAAATGAGTGTGACATTCAGTTTTAGTGAGAAAAGAGCCTTGTTGCTCAGTTGTGTTCTTCTAAGCACATTTATAAATATTCAGTGTGATGTAGCTAAGAACAGAGGGGTTTTTTCCTCCCCACACAAGAGCCCTGAGGGCAGAGTGGAATGCACACCCTTCTCTGGCTCACCTCGTACCCCCTTCCTCATAACCTCTGGCTTGGGCACTCTCTTGCAAAGTAAAAATTCAGAACCCCTTTAGCAGAGGACACGTACATGTTCTGAACCACCAGTATAAGAGGTAAATAAAAACTGTGATGAACCTATATTTACCATATGCCCGGTGAATATCACTGGGATGTTAGTGGAAGGACAATAGACAAGCAAGGACACTCCCTCCCTCTACATTATTGCCTGATGCACCAAGCATAACCCTGAAAGCACATACTGTATCGAACTCCTGGCAGCCAAAGAGGTACATACATTGGATCAGAAATGGTATGCAATATGTCCCACCTGAGGAAGCATTAAAAGTCCTTAAAATCAGATCTGCCTATGCCAAATTTACTGTACTATCGAAAAGAGACATGTAAGAGCCTGAACATGTAAGAGCCTTTTTAGGCTGGCATCAGCTGACTCACAAGTTAAAGAGTTTATCGTTTCGACTGATGTATTTCTTGCTAAAACTCTTTTGTGGAAAATAAATCCTTCACACCTCTTTGCATTTATAGGTCAAGATCATACCTAGGTACCCACTGGGATAGATAAGCAGATACCTAGTGGGATTCTAAAATCCCGTAGGCTCCCACCTCACTACAAGCAAAGTGCAGTGAGTTACTCAAAATATCTATGGATGCATTTCCACCTCTTTAAATGCCTGAGTGTCTCCAAGTCTAAGGCCACTTTTGAAACCAATCCTGAACTGGTTAAATGCTGAACACCCTGCAGTTCTAAGCATTTGAGTGAGAACACATTGAGGCCAGGGCTGTTGGAGATGCCTCCAAAGGAACAAGGAGGTTTTCAGCTGGGTAGACCAAGGTAGAGAAGCTTCCCTGAGCATTGCAGAGTGGTCAGCTAGCTGTGAGACTGTTATTTGTCCTGGGCCAAATCCCAAAATCCTTACAGGAGCTACACATTCCATCAAAGGACCGAGCTTCAACTGCCTACATGAGCTTGTTTCCTGTAACTCATCTGAGGGGGTGCATGCAAAAGACTGTTAGCTGGGAGTTTGTGCCTCCCACCTATAGCAGCTTTTGACACCCACTGTGTACAGCTGCTAGTAAATGTGGATAAAAGGACTTGGGGTGGGATGTAAAATTTTTTTTTTAAATTAAATAAATAATTCAAATCCCGTGTTAAATCTGCTATAGAGGCACTAGAGGGAGGGCTAGAGCACCTCATGAGTTTGGAATTTGCCTGTCTCTTGGTTATTTCATTATTTCCCAGTGAAGGAAGAGTACCTACATGCTTATTTTAATTAAGTCCCCAAATCTCCTAACATGTCTTATTTTGCATGAGATACAGGAAATTGAATATAGATGTGCACACAGATGCACGAATGCTGTAAATGTATATCTAGGAATACCTTGTATTTCTCTTTCCCCCCTCTCCCCACCCCTGCTACTTTCACTTGTGAGCAGAAGAAATGTTTCTAACGTCTCATTACCTATTTACCTTGTACCACAACTATCTTTGATAGCATTTGCTCAATTATAGCTCCAGGAATGATGTGATAAAGTGTTCTCAAGCCTTCTAGCTGTTTCCAGTTATGACATAAATATATTGATTGGGGAGCACAGTCTTTTCTTTTTACCCTGCGTCATCATCTGCAGCAAGCTTTATTGCTGTAGGAAATATACTGTAGATAAAGCTTTAGCTAAACTAAAACCATGTAAATTAACTGTCGCTAATTAGTTAGGTACAATTATTCTATTTCAGAAAAGAGATGAAATGGAACATTTTCATATTCTAAAACTGATACTGGGAATAAAATGAGGTCATGTCTTCAGTAACTCATTACTAAATCATTTTTAAGGCTGCAGTGCTGTACAGTTACTACATGGGAATAAAGAACCAGAGGATCTCGGTTTAAATTTTAGTTAACTTTCAGTATGCTCTTGTGAGATGACTGTGTACTACCACGTCCACTTTATTACTGGTAAACCAAAACAAAAGTATTATTTATTATTTTTAGAAGCAGACAAAAAAAAAAAAAAAGAGGCAGAACTGGGGCCAGAAGAAATACGTAGGAGTGCAATTACAAGGTTACAAAGGAGAAAAAAAGCAATGATCCAATTAACTAAAATTGCTGCAAATTGTTCATGTATTTTACAGGCAGAAGAGGACTAATGGGAAAGCCTGCTCGCTCGCATAACAGAAGCCGTAGGACTCCAGCATTTTGAGTTCCCTCTGACATTTTTTCCTTACCCATTAAACAAACAAGAAGTCAAGGCTCATAGTTCCTCGATAATGTAGCATCTAGCCTCTTGAACAGACATAATCTGTGTTTCAGGCTTCTAAGTATATAGCTGTTTTCCTTGACAAGGCATTCCACTGAGCTAAACAATGTAAAGGAAAATAAGAGCAACAAATGAGACTATAAACACTGAGATTAAACTTTCATTCATCTCATTAATATTTTACTAGTAACGCTGTCTACTCCCTGCTGCCATTATTAGAGTGAGTAGGCAGTTCCATCACAGTCTCACTTAGAAATGTTTCCAACAAGAGATGCACAAATCAGATATAACTCATATAAGTTAGTTTTTCCTTCAGACTGTTGTGAAGCCAACTATGCTACATCTTAACATAGCTCCTATCTGATCTTATAAAGCTCACTTTGAAACTCCTTGCAAAAACCATGCCTTGAAGACAGACCATACTTTCAATTTCAGCCACAACAAAACAGATAAAGCAAGCCTCCTCCCTTCTTTTCCCACAACATACCTATTTGTTTAAAAGCAGCACAGAGTTTATCCAATTTCTCAGTGAGCCTAAACATCCACCAGAACTTTTCAAAAATGGGGCAGCCACTTCTCTGCCTATCAGCAGCAAGGAGGCACAAATGTGGTTCTGTGAACTCAGACACCAGTCAGTCCCTAGCCCAAGTGGGTTTCAGTTTTAGTTTTTTCCCTTCAAAGAGAAAATGACTGTACTTGTTCCATCTGCAACAGCCTGTAGGTTTTGTGTCTGAATTATAGATTGCTGCATGTGCTAAATGCAAGCATGAGGGCATTCCTGGTTGTCCATGCATTTGCTGACGTTTGTGCATGTAAGCTGTGATGAAGCCACACCGCTGGCTGATGGCAAGCAGGGCGTGTGCAGTTACCTGACCACTAACTTAAAGGAGAATTAATGCCTTTTAAAGCAGTACCCTGCCTTCCTGCAGCACTAGCTGGGCCACATATAGATGTTTACACCTCCATTCCAAATTTGCATCTCTCAGCTCCTTCTTGACCTCAGGTTGTGCTCAGTTCATGCTTTTAGAATTTCAGTCTCAGTCCTCACTGAAGGAGCAGCAGCTCTCCAGATCAATATATAAATGTGAACTGGGTGAGTAGCTGTGAAAATCCTGTGCCTGAGAAATTCCCCCTACTCTCCCAAAATTATAATTTTTCATTACACATTCTTCATTCCCATTACTTCACTAAATAAATAGTCTGAGTTTCTGATATGAATCTGACTAATAGCTAGACTTGGTTTCAGTACAGGTTCTGCTTCCTCCATGGTAGCAGAGGCTGTTGACTGTTCCTAGCATGCACTTGGCAAGATGGCTTTCCTTTGTGACTTTGGGGGAAAGTCATTCCAGGCACATCGATGTACCTACCCCACTGCAGGGCAGGACCCTACAATGCAACCCAGAATTTTGGTCACAGCCTTGTGCTTTTAAATCTCTTCCAGGCGGGTCCATTGAGATCCTGGCTCAAAGCCAGGACGTGCTACACTTAATGACACTCACTTTGCACTGCAGTAAGGGGTGCTACAAGGGAAAACTCCTAATCCGTTCTGTAAAGCCCTGGGAGAATGCAAAACACAAGAGGAGGTTTCAGAAAACAGCCTGTTCTTCCTTCTTCTGCTGAAAGGATTTGTATGTACTCCCTTCCACTCAAAACCAGAAATCAATGCATGACAGCCCCCCTACACTCACAGAGATCTCTAGGTGCTGTAGTTCAAAGGCAAAACAGAGTGTATAAGTTCAAAAGCTGTAAGGCAGCATGTCCTGCAATTCACAGGTTTGTGATAATTAATCATTTAATCGAGGTCTTCAGAGGAGCTTTATGAGCAATATGTTGATTTGCTGAAGGAAAGAAGAATGTGAAGGGTTTTGTTGCTCAGCCTGGAGCCAGACCCTGCTTTTCTGTGTGAAGAACTAATATTTGTGGCTGTTGTCTCTGAACACTGAGACAGTGCTCTCTATTTTTATTTCTCTTGTGATTATGGTACATAATGGTATCTTTGGTGTGCATTCAACTTAATGTATTATCTACTGCTATCAACATAAAACAGCCTAGGACAAGGCCCACAGTTTCTTTCACAGCTCTAATATGGTTTGTCCTTAGGGTTAATAAAGTAAATCACTATGTGGCTCTGTGTGTCCAGCCAATTTCAGTGTTAAGAGAAAATATTACAGATAACACAGCTAATTCCCTTCTTCTGTGTACCAAGACACAGCCGGAGTCAACTCACTGGTGCGAAGTTTTCACTGTTCTCAAAACAGAAAATGAGAGGGGAGGATAACGTGTCTTGAAGAGATTAAAGACATGCTGCACATTTTTCCTTATTGAGCAGAGCAGTAAAAAAGGTTTGTTCAATTGTGAAAAAGTAATTAGCATTTTACGATATATCGTTCTCCTGTGAGGAAGCTTGGTTTTGTGCAGAGTATTTCTTTCAAACTAGAGTCTCCAAGTGCCTTGCAGTATTAATGTCAGCTGAAGAACTAAATAATAAATAAGGGCGAGGGAAGACAGAGCTTTTAGAAAAGCTTCCTCTGTCTCTAAGTGGTCATTTATTTCATTTTTAAAGAGGATGTACACTGCTTCTGCTCAGCCCTGCCCCCTCCTCCCCCCCAGAAAAAAAACCAAACAAAGCAACAATCCTCCCAAATTGGCTGATGATAAGTATTCCACCTATTTACACGCTCCATCTCTCTGCACAAAAGTGCACACAATAAGAGAAGGTGTGGATGTTTAGGAAGTCAGTTTACACATGGATGATTTCCTTGGCTTTTACTTAGCTTAACTGCGTGACTCTTCCAGAGACCCATTTCTGTGGCAGCTGCCACCTTGCTGCCATTGCTCTGTCTCACTGTCCTAGGACAACATTCAGAAGGTGCATGTAATTATTTATCAAGCTAGGGAAAATGGCAGCACCCTCCATGTGATGTTTATGAGCTTCTCCCAGAGCACCTCCAGGCGCTGTGCAATGCATTTTTACAGGGGCTGTAGTCCAGCAGTCTGGTCTGCTGACAGTGAATTGCCTTCTTGCTTCTTCATGCACTGCCTGCAGCCTCACAGCCTGCAAACCCTATGGATCCTTCACCCCCGCCAGAACAGGAGAAAAGGAGAGACCAGAGAGCAAAAACAACCCTTAAGACAGCAGCTGGAGGAAGACATTCCGAGGTGGCGTTGCCAGAGAGAAAAAAAGACAAAGCTCCAGCAGCCTTCCTTTCTCATAAAGCTTCTTATATGGCTTGTCTTTATGCACCTTGTCTTTTCTTCTTTACAGTCAACGGAACTATAAATACTAAAAGGAATTGGCAAGAATGCGCCCTTTCACAGCCTTAATGAATATGTGTGTGCTGGGCATGTAAGCAGCGGTAAGTGGCCGGACTCCAGCCTCCTTATTGCCACTGTTAAAGACAAGATAAAGTCTCCAAAATAATGAATATGGTTTTTTAAATGGCATTTGATATAATTCTGATTCTTTTGACTTTCATTTCCCATCCAGAAGCTTGAGGGAGCTTCATGCCCTCAGACTCACCTTTCTGTCTTCTGGGCAGTTCTAATGACACAGTGCTGTCCTCATCTAGATCATGTGCAAACCGGAGTCAAAACAGCTTAGTTAATGCTACTTCATAAAGAAAAGAGGAAAAGTGGAAGTGAATGCCATACGTAATCAAGAACAGGGAGACAGTGAGACTTGGAGAAAAACCACCAAATATTATGCTTACACATCAAGCTGCCAGACCTGCTCATCACAAATCTGATGTCTTGTGCTCAGAATTCATTCTCCAAACCCATTAGTTCCTGCTTTTATGTCACTCCTACAGGCTTATTGCTACTATCTCTACTGGCAAAACAATGCCAAATTCAAATGGAAACACATTTTGCAGTCCCAGTCATCTTCAGTTGTGATGCTGCAATAAACAGAGACATATTTGTTTACTGTTATTAATTTTTATTTATACATATATATATACTTACACAAAGCTTTAGAGCACAAAGCTCTTATGAGAAGCAGCTGAGGAAACTGAGGTTGTTTAGCCTGGAGAAAAGGAGGATCAGAAAGGATCTTATCACTCTCTACTCTCTCTGCCAGAAAGGAGGTGGTAGTGAGTGACTTCTCCCAAGTAACAAGTGACCGGATGAGAGCAAGTGGCCTCAAGATGCACCAGGAGAAGTTTGGATTGGTTGTTAGGAAAAATTTCTTCACTGAAAGGGTTATGAAGCGCTGGAACAGGCTGCCCAGGAAAGTGACTGATTCATTATCCCTGGAGGTATTTAAAAGATGTGTACATGTGGCACTTGAGGATAGGGTTTAGTGGTGAACTTAATGATGTCTTTTCCAATCCAGATGGTTCTGTGGTCCTGTTCTATGGTGCTATGGAACTTTATTTCTGTCCATCACCCTGTTGTGTCAAGGCAAGCAGGAGGACCTGCTGTGCCAATTGCTGTGGCTACTTCAGGCCGCAGGTACAGCTCTGCAGTACCTAACTCTGGGATTTTCAGTAATGTAGCTGTAGAGAGAGGAATTGAATTGCAGGTTGTCATCTAGCCATGGAGCAGCAGAAATATAGACCACAGATGAGCCCTGCACTTGCACAGCTACACATAATCAGATCCTGAACTTGTCAGGGTGTACCTCCACAAGACATGGCTTTAGTGGTGAGTCCAGTATGCAAAGAGGTGTCTTTGCTTGTCATGAGATGCACACCACAATGGGAGACAGCTGAATAATCTCCACAGAGTATATCACAACTGAGTTCAGAGATGAGTTTATAATGCAGATCAATCTGACAGCACTTATTCACATGAAAAATGGAGTGAAAATAGTGGTTCTAAATATTTGTTTAGATTTTGAGATATCCATCTGGAAGGTAACACCTCTCTCATACAGCTTGAGAATTCTTGTGTCCTGTGCCCAAGAACCCAGGAACACCCACAAATGAGGAGGGGTAGATTTGAGCATCAGGGCCCCCATTCCCTTCTCTTACAACTGGTGTGGTATCCTTACAGAAAAGGCAACAGGAGAAACAGAGACCTTTTGCTTATATGACATCGCTTTGCTAGAACGTCATGAGGATATTTACATGTGACATTGTGTGACAGCTGAATAATGCTTTTAATAAAAACATAACCCAGTCAGTGTCTTCAGCCTGCTGACTCTGCTTTTCATAACACGCTTTATCAATGTCAGGAAACTGTCAAAAGCTATAAATAGCACTGAAGGAAAGTGCTAATGTCGTTCCTCGAGTCTCTGATCTACATAATGGGAAAATATTAACACAGAGATATTAACACAAGATATTTCTTGTTCTAAAGGTGCAAGGGTTTTAACTTAACTGTAGCTTTTAGAAAATGTGAACAGATTTTTCAACCAGCATGAATCGGTATAGTTGATATTGACTTCCGCTTAGACAAGATGACTTCTACTGAGGTTGCAATATAAATATTGACAGATCTGCTATTATTCATTGGAAATAATGAGCTGGGCAGAAACAGCTTCAGCATGTGGCCACACGAGGCAATTCAGTTTCACTTGGGTTTTGAATTGAAGGCAATATTAGAGAATGTGGTTAAATCATTCTCTGGAAAGCTTAAAAATGAGTCAGGGTGCTGTGAGGAGCACAGTGCTGCTCCCTGGCAGCACAGCCAGCAGAGCTGAGCCCTCAGTGACAAGGGGCCAGGATGGTGAGAAGCCAGGGCAGGATCAGGTCCAGGGCAGCAACTGGCATCAGACACAGATGGGTGGTCACCAAGCGAGTCTATAGCAACAGGACATGTACAAGGGCAAGTCAGGAAGCTGAGCTGGAGGAGCTGGATCAAGGTCAGAACCACAGCAGCAGCCAGGGCACAGACATCACTGCAGCACAGCAGCAATGCAGCACTGGTGGGGCCAGGGGTAAAGCCTCAACTAAAAACAGCTCCCAGGAGGCAGGAGGGCAGGCCTGTGCTTCTGTGTTTCTTCACAACAGCCCTTATCAGCGGAGGCTGGTTGACCTTGGACACAGCCAGCTACGCTCCAGAAGGGGATTTGCCCAGGGTCCTGGCAGGAAGGTTCCATTTGTCCACCCCTGTTTAGAAATATAATTCTCTCAACTTTCTCCTACTCTCTTTGACAGATAGCAGTCAGAACTGCATCTCATTAGTATGAATTAAAATTTTCACAAGTCTTCAGCAGGCTAATTGTTGAGTGACTTCACAATAAAAGAAGAAAGCAAGTGAAGTGTATTTTAATTTTAAGAATACATCTGGGGGATTAGAAAACAGGTTTAGATAGAAGAAGAGCTTTTTAACATACTGCTTGCTCTTTGCAGGGAGTATGAAAACCCAGGGGAGGTTATCCCTGTAAATAAAGTAAACTGTTTAGAGGAACTGGACTATCCTTGGTGAAAAACCACAAAAAAACATGTTATTGCTACTAGGGCTCCCACTACGAAGCACATCTACCACTTTGGGGGATCATGCTGTTAACGTGGCTTTAATGTCAAGTAAGGACAGGTATCTCAGGTAGGCTTGAAGTGGATGGGCAGCCTGGCAGCTTCCCTTGCTGGGAACAGCTCTGCAAACCAGTGCTGGGTCTGGATCCGGCAGCACTGGATGAAAGTGCATATAGAGCAAGCTCTCCTTCCTCATTCTTCTATGCAAATGCTGATGCCTCTGAAAAGAGAAAAAGGCTGATCAGTGTGGTTGCTTTCATTTTATTAATTTCATGCTATGTACAGGCATAAATATACGTGGTGACAAGAAGCAGTAATGGGCACATGAGAGGCAACGGGCACATCGAGAGCCAGAGAGGGGACATGTAGACCAGTTACAGTATTAAATATACAAACCTTTCAGCGCTTGTCATGTTACTTAAATATTTGGAGGTGAGCAGTCACATGTTGGAGATGGAGCATAAGTTAGGTTTAAAGAAAGGGAATATTAGAGAGTGCAGAATCAGACAGGGAAATCCTGACCCAGAGGTTAATTCTGATGTTTCATAGGACTCCTCACTGGCGGAGTAACTTCCCGGTGTCTGCCTTGGGAAGAAGGAACTGCCTTGCCTGCTTGTGGAGGCCAGTGATTCCCTGCTGAACCAGCAGGAATATGACATCACTTATCTGCTTCTGAGGATGGAAAGAGACATTTACAGGGACCAGATCCCACCAGAGAGCAGCAGTGTTTGAAGCAACCACTGTCAGAGAATTTGGACTTGAAATGACTGAATGTCCAGGGCTCTTCTTTTCTAGACATAGCAGTGGACGTATGGTTTGTGACGGAGTGGGAGATCAGGAAAACTAGGGACATTTCCCCCCATCTTCATTCAACACATTGCTAAGATCTAACAACGGACACCCACCAACATCTCTTTCTCAGCAGCAGCTGGTACAACCTGAAGCCTGGATGCTGCTGTTTAATGTTCAGGACCTCCAGGGATCCTACATCTGTGTTAAGTCAAGATCAGTATTTGGTACATGCTGGCTTTTTCCATGGGGCAGGAGGGAACTAAAAAGTCTTAGCTGTAAAGTAATAAGCTCAGGAGTATTTCGGAAATAAATATTTGAAAAGTTACGTGAAATGATGAATGCAAGAGTGTCCAATCATTCAGCCTTGGCCATTCACTGAGTTAGGCCTGTATTTCTATGTGCAAAGCCTAACAAGATGACTATGTATATTTATTGATCTAGCGGCTTTCATTCCGTGTGTCGGTAAATTGCTGCGGGAAATGAGCAGCTTGAACTTTTCTGAACTCCCACATATTGGTTGCTCCAAGCAAGATCCAAGTATGGCAAAGAGGCTTATCACTGCTGCAATCTCACATACAGAATATGTGAAGGAAAAAAAGGGCAAAAGTATGCGTGAAGGGAATTTTTCACAATTAGGCAACCTCGAAATAGACTGTTGGCCCTGAATTTGCCAGAATGGAGAATCAAATGGATTTAGTAAAACGCAAATAATTCACAGTAATTGTGTCCCATGTTTCCATCTTCACTCAGAACAGATGTTTTTCTAGTTCATAGCAGGAAATAATGGTCCTGAGGCGAGAAAAAAGGGAGAGGGGAAAGCAGAGCTCTTAGAGGTAAAGCTGTCGTAGATGCTGCTCTGGCTTGCAGATGGACACTCCTCTCCAAAACTCTCAGAGCAAATCTGGCTAAGAATTCACTTTGACCAACTCATGGCATATTTCAAAGAAATCAGCTCTTGATTCAATTCAGGGGGATTGGATAATCTCATGCTTTGAACTTGACCTATTCTATTCTGGGTGTCCTGCATTCCTTACTCTGGGTTACAGGCTAAAGAAGCTAAAGTTGCTTCTTCAAGCTCTTGGAAAGAGGATTGACATGGGATGAAGGCAAATCTCATGGAAAGGCTCCGGGGACCAAATGTCAGGCCACCAGCTCTTCAGTTGAAGAGAGCTAAAAGAAGAAGGCATCCTAGTCAAATGATTACTAAGGAGTAACAATTTGTTCAAGCCACCGAAAGGATTCCTGACTGCAGGAATCCTGCTCTTTATTTGACCTCAATACACATGTATTCCTTCTTTGAATATTTTATGCTGTTCTGCCTTGTAGCATGCATTCCACTACTGCGCCCTGGTTTGAATGTTGTTTTCCTATGTCATTTGGAACAGTCTCAAGAAAGAAAAGATAAGAAAAACATTTTTACAGGAAAGAAAAATTAGCAAAATGGGCATTTCCATCCCTGGTATCTGGGGCAACAGATGAGGTGGTGAAAAATATGCCTGCAGGGCAAAGTTCTACTCTGATCACTCTTGTGCCCACCAGAGACAGTTCTAATTTAAAGCACTGAGAATTATACACTATGGAGCTACAGTTTGTTAATTTATTATCTCTCACCTTAGTCTGGTGTATAAAGCATGACAATAGGCAAGTGTGTAGCAACAGCTGTAGATTGCTCTGTCCTAGCAAGCAAGCAGAGTTAGATCAGGAGGTTCAAATATGAAAGAACTTTTACATGTTGCTTTAAAAAGCTCCCACATTTTCTATGTTAAAATATCACATCAGCCCACTAGCAGTCTTTCAGAGAGAAGGTAGGAATAAAATGGAGAAAGAGGAAGTTTGATAAATAAACTGTTTTCAGTTTCTAATCTCTAAGAATTTATTAGGATGAGATAAAGAAAGTGGTTCAGAATTTTTGGCCGGCCACTTTGTAAGTGATAACACTGAGTCAAAAAGAGAAAGCTTTTTTTGTTTTGAAGAACTCTATGCTGCATTGGTATGCAGAGTGATTAAGCCCTCCCTTTGCCGTTCAACACACAAATGGCCAGAAACCAGCATCTCCATCATGAGTTTCATTTCTTCCTGGATAAGGATTCTGCCGTTTATCAGCTGGCTCACCCCTCTAGGAGCATTAACCATTTACATCAGACAGCTAAAATAGGCAATGTGAATTACCCTTCAGCTGTTCCTATTTAAGTACTGTCTGTGAGGATTCATACTTTTAATGTCTTGATCAGGAGTTTTACCTCTCATTTCAAACCAGGTGTATCTTCACAGCAAAGTGGCCCAGAGATCATGTGGTGATCTCAGAAAAGTGTGCAAAACCTGTTCTTCTAGATGCCTACCTGGAGATACCAGAGCTGTGAAATGATAAGGCAATGTGTAAATAAGTTACTGGGTCTTCATGTAGAACGATGCTTTAAGAAATCCTTGCTGGGGAAACTGTTCCTGGATGTTTCCTGCAATATGTGAGGAATGAAAAGAAAACCCTGAGAACTGCAGAATCATCTTTGTGCACAACTGGTGTGCAGCCATGTACAGAATTTCTTTCAGTTTATGTAGGGTGCAGGCTGTGTCCACCTGTAGGAGGATGTAGCAGCCACCCACATAGTGCTCAGGGTGGACAAATTATCATGCATAATTAAAAGACTTGCCTCCTCCTTTGGGAAAGATGAAAAGAGGAGCTCCTGCAACACAGTATGCACAAAGGAAGTATTTCGCAGAGGTACCAATCAATAAATGATGAATTGCTCTGGGCATGTCTCAACCTTAGCAACTGCACTCATCTGATGGGAAGGCTTTGCTTCACATCAGTGAAAGCAGCATGGACAAAGTGCATGGGAGCCATGCAGTAAGGCTGGGGGGAGGCATGTAGTAGAGAGCAAAATACGTAGAGAATGGGATATGTTCAAGAATGTTTGCCTTTAATAATAATAATAATAATAATAATAAAGGTAAAAGAGCCTGCTTACACATAAGGCTTACTAATTATTCTAGGGCAGGTGGGATAATGAGTGAGTGCAGCGTAAGTTGTCAAAAGTACCTTAAAAATGTGGTTAATTTCTGGCCTTCGGGCACCACTGGTATAATACATACAAAACCATTCGTCTGTCTCAGGCAATGTGCTAAAAATCCCAAGCCTAAGGGTTTGAAAAATCACTTGTTTCTTCACTGTTAAAATCTCAGTCCATTACCATTAATTTAATCATCTGCTTGTGTGTAGCTGGATGCAGACATTCCTTTATATCCCCATAATGACTTCCTAACTATTCATTTTCAGTTGATGGGCAGGCAATAAACACCTATCCACAGGTCGCTGACTCATTTAACTATGTTCTAGGTTAAAAAATTACAAGATTGCATTGCCAGTAAGTCTTCACCCTGCAGTCCCTTGTGCAGATGTTTGGAGCAAGAGTAGCATCCAGTGGTCAAAATGTTAATTACATTATATGAGGGCATTGCATGCTGGAAGCACCTTAACAGCTCCAGCTTTCTTGCAGCAAAAAAAGCAGGTGAGCACAAGCCTTGAAAATTCAGGGTCGTGCTTACATCGCACAAACTTACACAGAGTAACACATCTCTCTTCCTACAAGGTTGGTGTGTGTTTTTCCTGCTCATGCCAAGTGAGATCTACTGACCTCTAAGTTTGTAAATGCTAAAACTGAGGACTGGATGGATGGATGGATGGATGGATGGATGGATGGATGGATGGATGGATGGATGGATGGATGGATGGATGGATGCTGCTGCATATGGATACCACACAGCAGGTCATGTTCTAAGGAAAGAGGGAGGAAGGCGAGTGGGGAGGAAGGTGCTGTGACCTTGTTCTGACATCTGTGGAACGAAGCCTTGAGCACAGGACACTGCAGAGTAGCTGTGCTTGCAGTGCTCTGACTTATCCTTGGCTCAAGGACCTCAGGCACCAGGCACAGCTGAAAGCAGCAGAGCTCTGTCCTGGAAATAGGATGCCAGCACTGCAGGGGAGGAATAGGCGGAGTTTGACTCATAATCAAGGGAGATAGGAGAGGGGATGATGTCCTTAGGGGAGGGCAACACCTACCTTATTATTGAGGAGGGCAGTTGGAGCTGTAGAGGTGGAATCTGCCTTCCTCCTCCGCAAATGCTCTTTATCTTCACCTGGCCCGGGGAATGAGAAATAGGGCCAAAAGTTGAGTCACACACTGAGGACAAGCCTTGCTTGTGCTTTGTGGACTACAAGAAAAAAGTGACTTCAGATAAGGGCTCTGCATGTGCTCAAGGGCATGGGGAAAGGAGGTGAGTTTCTTGCTCTCAGCCAGGAGGAGAGACTTCATTAATCACACTATAAGTGAGGGAGCTGCCAGATGTTCACGGGGGAGCACTGGGTTTAATCCTCCTAGCAACACAAGTACCAGCCAGAGAACAGGGAGCATACTGTCCACTAAGGAAAACAAGGCTGTGAAGACTACCAGACCAGGATGTCAGAAATTTAGCAAGTGATAAGTTAGACATCTAGGGCTAATTTTTTCCCCTGGAATTGCAATAAATGAAAAAAAAATTTAAAGAAATTAATAACAAATAAATAAATAAAAGCTGGTTTTAGGAGGTCTAACAATCATGTCCTTGTGCTGTGTCAGCACCACAGATGCAGGATCCCAGGAACAAACCTGGATGCAGCTTTATAGGTGTGCACAGAGCTCTGCCTTTCCTGGACAAGGTACTCTGGTCTCCCCAGCACCAAGAGACTTGTTTTGCTGCATTTCTATGATCTTTCAGTGCACCATTACTCTGTGACCTTGAGGCAGTAAACTTGTCTGGGGCAGTTAATAATTCTCACTGTTCCCATGCAAACATTAGCCAAGGTAGAGGAGAACCAGCTGCAAGGGCTGCCTCACTTTCTTTTCCTTCCTCCTTTACTAACAGCAGAAATGTTGCAGCTCTAATGCAGAACCACATTTGCCCAAAAGTGTTGGAGAGAGCAATTCTCCCTCACCATCTTTCCTGCTGTGTGTGTCTCCCACAAAAATACTGTGAAAAGGTCAGATACTAAGGCGTATACAGGGAAAGTTCACCCCAGGGGCAAGAATGTTACTTAATTCCAGGCTGCCTTGCATGCCTGGGTGGATGTACTTGCAAAATTGTTTTCTTCAGGTTCACACTATTTGAGGTGGAATGGAGCACCTCCATTAGAAAAACCTTCTACAGACGAGCTTCTCACTGCTTTCCTAGGAATGCATTGTGGGTTTTCCGTCATTTGCTGTGCTGAGCTCTGCATGCTGCAGGATTGCTCAGCAAGTCTTGGTGAGGTACATGGCAGAGGCAACTTCACATCAGTTTTTGGGACAAATTGAAGGGCTCTCCTCTCCCCACCCCACCTGACTGCTCAGGTAGGGTGTGACACTTTCACACTGCCAGCAGATGGCTGTGGGCATGGCAGCTCTACATGCTGTGATGGTGTTAGGGCACTAAATGCCGCTGCTTGTGTCTCAAGATCTCTCAGGTATTCTCTCCAAGGGAAAATGAATGTCATAGAGCACGTAGATATTGAATACAGGGTCATGTGAACCTCCAACACGGGGGCTTGTCCTCACAGTGTGGGAGCCCAAAGCACCATAACCTCTTCTGTCTGATGCATGATAACCAAACCAGCCTTCCTGCTCTTATCCTGAGATAAGAGTACACAGTCCTTCCCAGCAGAAAGCCCTGAAACCTCTACTGCCTCACAGAGCAAAACGTGTTTAACTCTCCTCTCTGAAAACAAGATTAAAAGTGCCTGGGAAGATGAGCTGTACATAGCACGTATTAAAAAGAAGATTATGAAAACAGACCAGTATCTGTTTTGGGTCATAATTTGCACTGCATCCTGCACAGCACATAGGAAAGCAAAGGAGAGGACTGTGCCTTGTCTGGGACATGAAGACTCAATGACTTTCCAGAGGTTTTGATGTCCCTTCTGAAAACCTGACCATGTGGGACACATTATATGGGATGCATACACCCCATTGTTACACCACATTTTACTGTGTTACGAACTATCAGTGTGGCCTGTTGTGCTTTTGGTGGCCTGCGAATATTAAGTGCTGGAGGACAAGGCAAAGGTAGGTTCATAACCCATACAAAGGCTGTCTTGAAAATGCTTTGTGAATTCTCCATGAGAAACTCAACGTTTCTCATAGAATTCTATTCTAGAATCTCATTCTATTCTCATAGAATAGAGATATTCCCATACATAAACAGAATGCAATTAAAGTATCCCTGAAGTGCACGTCCTAAAAAAAGCAAACAGCAGTAAATATGATAACATGTACACTGTGGAGCTTTTTAAATTACTGAATAAAATTGATTTACGCTGAGACCATGGAAATCTGGGAGAGGGCTCACAGTGGGCACATTTTCTCTTTGAGGCTGTGAAGAAATCTCTTGTGCCAGGAGCAGCATGGCTCTGAGGGATAGCAAGAGCTGGCTCATTCCATGTTGCTTAGTTTCTGTGGTAACAGTGCTAAAAATCTGATCACATCCTAACACACGCAAGCCCAGGCTGCTGGATAGCTCAAGGGTCAGCTTGCTGCATCCTCAATGAGGGGGGGACACAAAAGTTTGAGGACCAGCTCCCCACCCAAAGGAGCTTCCTCTGGGCAGGTGATTGGGCAGGCAGGTGGAGGCAAAGAAGGAGAGAGGGGACTCCTCGTGTGATAATCCACGTGAAGGTTTATTGGGGCAGAGGGACAGGGACGAAGAGCCGAATTTTAATGAGGGGATTAAACTTACATACAGAGGGCAGGACAAACGGGGATGAGGGATACAGCCAACGGGGCCAGAGATAAAAGGCAGGGTGACAGCTGAGGAATCCAATGAGGATAGGACATAGGAGGGACTTGGAGGAGGAACCAATGGGGTGTCGAATAATGCAGAACTTTCTAGAACATATACATAGTAATTAAGGGGAATGAGTATTAATAATGTCATACATAAAACAGGGAGGGGAAAACATGAACCAACCATAACTAAGTATAAAAAACATGGAACTAGGGGATTGTGGGCTCTTACCCAAGCCAAGGAGTGAGAGAAAAGGCTTACGCCTTTGACCACCACGGCTTGGGGTCGGTGTTGCTCTTAGAGGTCTGGGTGGCTTGGGCCACCTGCACCGCCACAACATCCCATTCTGGAAAGCTGTGTCCTGAGGACACTGCACATATATGTAAGATCCTAGAGGCAGTGATTGCTTTTCAGATATTCCTCTCAGGTTTCATGTTATGCTGATACAGGAAAACACCCTGGCATGAGGATCTGGTATCTAATGGGCTGCATACTGGCTGCCTGCTGCTTTGCATTTTATTGATTCTTGGCAGAGGCTGTACTGGTTCTTGGCTGCAGGACTAGAAGCCTAATTAGCAGCATAAGCAAGGGAGGTCTAAGGGATCATCTGGGGGAGAGCTGCTTGCAAAGACAGGCAAAGGGGTGCTAGGTGTTTGTACTCTGCAAGCCTTCTTGCCTGTTGGACTCCGAACTCTGAGCCAGCACAGGAAGTGCACCTGTGAGCAACCATCAGAAGAAGGCAGGTGCGGTGCCAGTGCTCCTCACACTGCAGCCTCCTGCCAGTGTGCTCAGCCAAGGGCAGCACGGGCACCCCTCCCCACCTAGCAAAAAGGAAGACCTGACTGAGAGGACTTTGCTACAGCCCTCTCTGAATCTGAAATACATTTTATCTCTCTTGTTGCCGTGATCAAATTCCTCATCCAGCCATCAGTCCTGTTTTGCAAGCAGTTCCACAGTCAGAGGGGTTCGTGGCTTTGTTCTGCAATGTGCTTGTTCCTTGTACTTTGCTTGTTACCACAATAAGACCAGCAGTAAATGTAATGTTGCATAAGTAAGGCCCCACTACCAAAAGCCTCTTAGCACAATAATATTTTTGTAGAAAGCAAAATAACTTGTTAAGATTTGTGAAGCTAATAAACTAACCCAGGCTTTCTACGCTGATTTCCTACAGTGATTCCCAGCACGGCCAAACAGCACAATTCACAGCTCTTTTGTCTGTAAACACATTTCAAGGCCATTTGACTAGAATGAGGTGTGGGTATGCAGGCTGATTTGTTTAGTGTTTCCCAGCTGTCCTTGAGCTTCTCAGCTATGTCTGAGATAAAATGTGTTTCACTCTGGGGTCTCATGCCGAAGTCCTGCTGCAGGGGAGCGAGGACTGGTTTTATCTTACAACACCTCTGCAAGCCCTTTTTCCAGACTCATCTTAGGCACCTGCAGATGTAACCAGAGTAACCTGGGAGTGCGAAGTGATGCAGGAAAACACCTGCAGTCGAACCAAATATTGTGGTTTATAGGTTAGGGGCAAGATAAGTGTTTTTCACTTTCTCCAACGTAAAATTATGCCCAAACTCAAGAGCAATAAAACCTCTTGTCAGGTCTTCAATTCCACTCATGTCAGGACACTGTTTGAACATACCTCTGCCCCTGAAATGCAGAATTCTTTGGTCCAAACAAAGCAGGTTTAAAGGTAAGCCCCAAGGCCTGCAGGTGGGGCAGTAGAACCATTGCATAATAGCACCAGACCTTCCTAATACCTTCAAATTCCTGCATATCCTAAATACAGCTGCAAAATAGAGCCCCTCACCCATACTGGAGAGCAGCTGCAGTTTGATGAGAAATATGGTCAACTAATACTAGAGAAAGAAGAGCCAGAGGAGAAGCAGTAGGTGCTAATATAAAAAATACTTTCCTGATATAGATACTTTATCTAAAAAACTTTAACATTTTATTTCTCCAAAGTTTAAATTTGTCCCTGAAGTAGTCATGGGAATGCAGCATGAAGGTTCTGTTGCTGCTTGTGATTCAAAACAAAGTGTAGTTGTTCAAAAGCTTTGAACCAGCCCGGGATTTATAATACTTGTAAAGCTGGTTCAACTAGACTGGCAGAAGGTCAAGGTCCTGCTTTTAGAACTCAAATTTGAGTGTCACCCTGCACAAAGACGAAAGACTCCGTAGTGCAGACTAAGGCTGTTGCTTTTGCTTTTACAGGAAGACACTTCATGACTGTGTGTTCTGTTAAATGTACCTGGGAGGATTCCATACCTTTTTATTTTCCAGGTCATCTGTCCCTCAGGGAAAAGAAATTAAGGGGGCAGGGGACTTTATGGCAGAGACTGATAAAATCATGGTTGATGCAGAAAATAAAAGCAGCTAATAACTTTCTCTTAGAACACAAAAGATCACAAGGCATGAAACAAAATAGCTAAAATGGTGGGAAGTACTTCTTAGCACTGTGCACCATTAAGCTGTAAAGCTCCTTGTCACAGGACACCAGGAGTCTGGAAAGCTGTTGTAAGTTGAGAGACCAATTGGACAAAAAAGGAAGAAAAAGCCATCAAATACTGTTTAATATTAATCACCCCTTCTATCTAAGGTGGTCCCAAGTTGCAAATGGCAATAGACCAGAAAAATATTTTATAGAATATCTCTGGTTTTTCCCTGGGTTTTTATTCCACCTTCTGTACCTGCCGTTGTTCAGTGTTTTGCCTCATGTAAAGAAGGGATTGAAATGAGGATCAAAAGATCAAACCTTTAAAACTGTAGAATTACAGAGCTTGAACACAAGCACCCTCAACAGTAGCTGTTGCTCTCGCTCAGTGAGCAGCAGAGAACTATTCCCCTTGCACTGGCCACTGTTAAGTTTCCCCTTCTTGGATGTCCAGCTCTAAAAACATTAAACGCCCTATTCTCATCTCATTCCACCCAAAAAAGGGAAAAGCTGAATCATGGCAATGCATAGTAGATGACAAACACTGGGAAATCTTTTATTTCCTTTCTCTTTTTTGTTTTCTAATTGACTGAAATGTCTTAATTTCCTGAAATATGCAGCTATGTCTCCCAGTAATTTAAATCCTTTAACTGTGGTTTGGGCTTGTTTGGAAGAGAGGGTAAAGACTCACGCTAACTGTCTGCACTCTTCCCCACCCCCCACCTCTCCCCTGTTGCTGTGTTCATGGAGATCTGGATTTGAGAAGGAAGGAAAGCGAGGATGGCATGTTGTCATTGTCCTACATACAGGGCATGTAGTCTGTATCTCTAAAAGAGGGAAAGAATTACTCTAAGTGCCATTGGAACCTCTGAGATTTTATTACTCTTCACTAACCTCATGCCCTTACCAAGACTAGTCCTTGTTTGTTTGGCAGAATAGTGCTATATCCCTCGGAAACAGGAAGCTGCTGTGCTCCTCACTGCAGTGCCAGCTCAATTACGTTTGTCTGCCTTGCAGAGGCACCCCAGCGCCAAGCAAGAACGGGCCCTTATGGTACATAATCTTCATCCTAAAACTAAATCACATAATGACTGGTAGCCAATTGTTTCCAGCCCTTGGTTCATGTAGGTATCCACAAGAGAAGAATTTGAGTATTTGGAGCAGCGGAGAAGGGATGCATGAACTTTCAGCTTGGTTCAGGATGACTGTGCAAAACCCATGGTGTATTTTATGAGACTGGTGATTTCAGCTGGTCTCTCTCAGTGGCCACAGATGTGGTCACCCTCCCTGTTCTCCACAGTCATTCACAGCTTGGGAGCCTCCCCACCATGAGGGTGCCACATGTGCAGAGAACATTGCCCAGCTCATCCCCTTGGCAAGGGCAGATGTTGAAGTTGGCAGAAAAGCAGACCAAAGGGCCATTTCCCTGGCTATCAGAATAGGGTTATTATCTCCCCCCATGTTCTGTAGGGGTGGAACAGAGCCCCACCACAGCCTCCCTTTCTCAGGGACCTGCTCCCTAGCACGGCTCTGGTGGCGTTTAAGCAAGATGTAGCTCAAGGCAGACTTTGGCTCAGGATCTATTTTTGTCCCTTTTCCTTTTCAAGAATATAATCTATTAAATTAAATCAAATATTTTCTCCTGAATAAACAAACCACTACCTACTTTCCTTTTGCTCCAAACATACCTTTTAATTACAAGAGAAGAGGGCTTGGCAACTCCAGCTAAAGATAGCTCCCTGAGCAAACAAACAAGCAAGTAAATAAAAGAGCTCTGCAGAAGGTTATCTTTATAGAAAGGACTACTTTTTAATCTAATTTTGAAATTAAGTTTATGTATAAAGTACCAAAATAGCAGAGGAGAGAATAATGAATATTCTGAGATTAGCAATACCACACTTGGAAATTAAAATTTATAACTAAAATGAAGCAGGGGAGGAACTTCAAAGGATCTAATGAAGCCCACCACACAAGCCCCCAGTCTTTGAAATATCACCAGATCAACAGCTGTATGAGAAGAATATCAGTGATGGTTGAGAAGGCTGGGATTTTTCCAGGTCCACTCTTTGTTGGGTTTTTGTTTTTTGTTGGAGTTTGGGGTTTTTTTGGGAGGGTGAGGGGGGAAGGGAAGTGTTGGGTTTTTTGGTTGGTTGATTGGCTGGTTTTGGGTTTTTTTCCAAAAAATCCCAGATGTACATATAGATATTCTTTGCTTTAAGTAACTCTTACAAGACAATGAGACTTGCTCTGCATTTTTGAAATTCTCTAGAAAGTGTTCCAATGATCAGTGTTTTCTTTAAAGCTTCCAGGAATTGTTTGGTTGTAAGAAACTTAAACCTTTGCTTTACGATAATATTTTAAAGAATAAAAATCTCCTTCATATTTGAGAAAGCCTGAAAATGTGAAGTCTCAGCCACTAGAGTTAAAAAATTCTAAATAAAGACACAATATCTCATTCTGTTCTTCAAAATGCCTGTTCTGATTTTCAGAGTAATGGGTTTGGGGTTTCAACCATATTTTATTTGAATTTTAAATGAAGTTATTTTAAAAATCTATTTTGAAAATTACTTTATACCTTTCCAACAGAGGAATCTATTAAAAATAATAAAAATTAGAAGAATGTTTCACAAAATAATGATGGAAAACTTAAAATTTAAATGTGTGTTGCAGAATCTGTGATATAACTCTTCCAATATATATTCCAAAGCACTGAATTATTTTCAAAGGCAATCGAAACTCAGTAGCTCTGCCATTATAGGGAACAATATTTTCCTTCTTCAGAGAACAATATTCTCAGATTTTTCATCAAACCTGCTTAGGAAAGCCTTTTTAGCAGTTTAAGCTCAATCCTGCACACTACTGACTCGGCCAGGCTCACTCCCTTTTGGAAAAATAAACCAAATCATCGCTGGCTCCAGCTGCCATCATTTCCCCAAATTACTTGCTGGGAAAAAAGTCTTAAAATTATGGCCGTGGGTTCCAGTTAAGTTGTTTTTCTTTAATTGTTCAAATTAAATTATTTATGTTTACGGGTATGACCTTTTGTTTTGTAAAATAAGTGAAAGCAACCAAACGAATGATGATGCACTCCTGATAATAGATGCAGTAATAGAGGAAGAAAAAAAGAAATTATTTTGGGATGTTACAAAATGCTATGGCAGAATTGGTACAGCCAGCCACAGGATGAACCAAAACACAATGCAAGCTAGTTTAAAGCTTGAAATAGTTCTTTAAAATGCTGGGGTCTGTGTGAAAGAGAAATAAAGAGGAAACGGGACTGAAGCACTTTTTGAAACACTTCCAATAAAGGTGATGTTCTAATTTTGCCTGCCAGAGATAAGAAAGTATTTAACGACTTAATTAACGCACCCTTCCATAAAAATTATCACACTATAAAATTGCCACAGCCACCTATGAAGCATTCCCGAGGTCCCAGGAGTGGTGGCAGCAGGGCTGGGGCACCCTGGGACCCTGCCCAGCCCTGCCAGGCCAGGCAGGGGCAGGCAGCCAGAGGCAACACAGGAGACCGGGCAGGAAAGAGGAATGAAAATCCTGCGGGGAATGAGGGCAGCAGGGAGAAAGGAGAAGGAAATATAGCAAGTCCAAATGTATAAATAAATTACATGGGTTGATATAAAGGGGGGTGGTGCAGGCACCACACTGCAGCTGATGTTGCTCCAGTTCCTTGTTTACACTTTCATTCACCTTAGGCTGACAATATGCTTTTGCTTTTGTTACAGCACTTGAAATAACTGGAAGAATAAGCAACCTTGTGCTTCAGAATAATCCTTCTCTCCCCCAAATATTGTCCCTATTATATTTCCACAGTAAGAGAGCTCTAACACCTCTGCTACAAGAAGTCCATGTGTCAGTACTTCCTCTGTCATTCATCCTCCCTTCATTCCTGCTAAGCCTCACTCCCTGCTTTTGAGGGGCCCCTCTGCCTCAGGCTGATGCTGGGGGTTGAGCAGCACCCGTGCCAAAGGTCTCTTGGCCCCACACCACCCCGGAGGCTCCTGGAACGAGGGAAGAAAAGGAAAGATCCAGTGGGTGTCAGCTGGACCCACTGTCTCCAGGTCAGATAGGGAGGAACCACCTGCTGACCTATGATGTACTCATTGGGACTAGAAGAGAGAAGTGAAAAATTTCAAGAGGAACAGTAAAACAATTTAAAAATCCTGGAGAAGATGAAGGAAAAAAGCATTGAAGCCCTGAGGGCATTCAGAGCCCTGCCTGACCGTGTCAGCCTCACTGGGCTCCCCAACCTGCTGGGGCCCAGGACCCCACATCAGCCCCCCAGGCTGTCAGCTGCTGCCCCAGCAGCCCTCCAGCCCCCCCCAGCCCTGTTCTCCTTGGCCATGTGTCCTACCAAGCCATGCCCATGTCCATGTCCATGTCCCAGCCTATCTCCATCCCCAGGGATGTGCCCCCACTGCATGGCTTCTGTCTGGGGTGGTGGGATGGGCCCAGCCTAACGAGTGGGTGGATTATAAAGTCACCCAGTGAGGATGACTCTTTTCACCGTTTTCTTCTGGGATGTGAGGAAATCTGCCATCCCAGCGGCACCAAGGTGACCGAGACAAACGGGGCCTTTGGCCAAGTCCTTCAGGACAATCTGAAATTCAAGGGCTGAGCACCTGTCTTGCTTCTTCCCCTGCCTCCTGTTGTTCCCAGTGTTTTCCTTTCTCTCTGAACCCCTTGTCCCTTGGATCACATCTGTCCTCTGGTGAAAACAAAGCTAAAAAGTCTGTCCCTTCTGGGTCTGTTTTTTCTTCATGGAAATAGAATTGCACTTTAGCTACAGCAGTGGCGCCCTAGAGGCTTTTTACTCTTTTCCTCCTTATGTGTCCTAAAGGAATGCTCATTCTTATCATTAACCATCCTGAAGGCCATGCCAAAGAAGGTTTTAATATTTTTTGTGGTTTGGAAGAAATGATATGTGATTTTGTTCAAATAAAAGTGCTGGTAAATACTTCAGATGATCCATTCTAGCTGCCTGTTTACAGGCTTTTTAATAACAAGTTGAAGGTGCATAATGATGGTTGTTACCCTAGGAATAAGCAGTCTCTCCTCTCTGTATTCTCATTCACTGTAAATACCTTCAGCTGTAGCAGGATCATGTTTCCACCTTGGACACCGTGTCCCATTTATCCCATCAAAGTTAAGCCAGCAGAGCACGGCTGAGAGATTTGGGAGGTACCATATTGAAGTCTGACAGAGGGTGAAAGAGCAGGGATACCCAAGAGAGCACTAACACCTTCCCAAACGAATGTCTGGGCACCTCAGAAGACGTTGCTAAAGGAATGTAAGCAGAATACTGCTCTGTTCTATCTCTTCTTCCATGTTTGAATTGTTCTCCTCTTTCATCAGCAGTATCTCAACTCCAAATATTTTTCTTCTTAACAAAACTTTTTCCATGGGCATTTTTTCCCCAAAACCACCGTCTGCTTTCTTTGACAACAAAAGCCCTTAATTTCTCTGGGCAGGATTAGGAAAGATGCAGCTTAAATTGTCGAAAGGGCTATTTCATTAGCACAGCTAATACGAGTTTCCCTATTTAAATACACTACAAGATAACTTTGATTACCCCTTCAAATCCACACAGTTTTCTCAGATGCAAATGTGTAAAGAAATTTGTGTCTGTTCTTGTTTTACACTTTCAGCCACAGCTGTGCTGACACAGTACTGCTGATCATTTCATGTCGTGTTTAGTGTGGCCTTGCTACTCTATCCCATTAATGATTTTTTTTTTAATTTCCTGCTTCCCAGGAGAATGCGGAGCCTGGCTCTCTAGCCTTCCCTGCAGTGAAAAGTGAAGTTCTTTCCCTTCCATGTTCATGTGCTCTAAAAGCAAACTTTTGCAATATTTAAAGCAAAGGTCTCAGGGAACAGACTGCAGCCTCCTCACCAGCTGTAATTAATCCCTGAAGCAAATCACATCCTGCACAATTACAAAGATGATATGACTGAAGACCACACCTGGTGAGCACAAAGGAGCCTCAGTTAAGAATGAACAAGCAATGGAAAGGTGGTGGATGTCTTTTATGACATCCAGAGCTGGAGAGAATGTGGACAATTCTGCCAGAGGGCTTCCAGCTGTACCTTTAGGACCGATTTAAATGCTTTCCCTTTGTGTATCTACAGACATTATATAATTTCCCTTTGGTGCCCAAGCTCTAAAAAGCTCCAGTAACTCTACGGCAAGCTGCAGGGTGCAGTGGAGACATGACCTTCATCAGTGCCTGCTGCCCAGCTCCCTCAGCAACCTGGCTGTATCTGGTTTCACACTGTAGGTGATGTCTCAACACAGCTAAAGCTTCATCGAGCTCCGTCTTAGGCAGCATTGTTCATTTCTGGGTTTACATACACTCAAGCACATTTCAATCTGCTTTTCCCTTCCCATTCCACTGTGCTCCTTTTCAAAGTGTTGCTTGTGGACAGAGAAGCCTTGAAAAGGATGAACCCAGACCAGCAGGTTCCCTGTAGAAATCAAAGGCAAAGGCTAAAGAAAATATAATCTGTAGCCTATATTTTGTTAAGTCACAGTGTACTCAGATTTGAGGAAGACTGTTTTTGAAGTGGCAGGTAGTTTAAAGGTTGACCTGCGCAGCCACAGGACTTCCAAGCAACAAGAGATGTAGTTGAATTTGAGCTGTACGTGCTATGAGAACTTCCCCACCACTTCTAACTCTCTGAAGCTGGATAAATCCTCTCAGAACTCTGTGTTTGCCGAGGCTTTTGGCTTTGCACAATGATTTAACTGTATTTGCCCCTGTTTTATCTTCTGTTTGTTTGTGCAATATTTTAATGGCTTTGACTTTGTGACTTTCAGGCATCTAAAGTGCTACAGCAGATGGGAACAATAACATTTTCATTAGAAAGCCATGCCAATTTGGGTTTTAATTCAGACTTTTCCATGATGATCTGTGGTCCAGTGACTGAAATGTACACCCAACGCATTTTTTTTTAGATTTTTTAAAATTTTCTTGGGCAAAAACAAGAAGACAAATCCCACGCTTTTGTTTTGTGTCCAGCGTGGGCCTTTGAGACCCCACGTACAAACACAGCAATGTCCCTTTAGAAATGTAGCACCTGTGTAAGGGCACACTAAGGGCCCATCAGTGTGCTTGCTTCCTCAAGGATATGGACACCCAAGCTTTGAAATCTGCCCCTTTGCTTGCAGAGCAACGAGCCATGCCCTATCACCGATATAAAGCTCCTCAGCCTTAGTCCCAAAGCCTGCAAAGGGGATTCTCTCCAGAGACCTACAGCTTGAAGCCATAGTACAGGCTCCAGGCATGCTTTGTTTACCAGAAATACTCTTCTTAAGCAGGATCCCAGGCTGGCCTGATACCACAGTGCTCTGGCTTCCAGAGAGTCTGAGCTGATGGACAGGAATCCCAGCACTGGATGACTTCAGCTACCATGATTAATTTTTAAGACATTCAAGCTAAAATGTCTCCAGTACTACCTCACAGGTCCAGCTTCAAGGAGGTATCCTGAATGTCCAGTTTTATTCAGACCTCCCTTGGCTTTTATAGTTAAAAACGTTTGCTGAGTAGCAAGTCCCTTTTCATGTAAGTAAGGGATAATCACAGAGTTATCTTGTCAGCATAGCTGCTACTGGTTTTCCAAACAAAATGAGTTTCACCAAGCAAACTACTTTTTTGGCTAATATAACCTCAAAAGTTGCAAAGCTCCCCAGCCCTACTGCATTTATTGGATATTATTTGTCCATATCTCTACCAGTAGCATAAGAGTGATAAGCATGAAAACAGCAGACCCAGACTTCAAGCAAGTCTTGCTACATTTAGCAAATTCCTGCAAATTCTCTGTAAATTCTTCCCATTTGTTACAGCAGATATTGTACTGAAGGGAAGAAGTGCAAAAACTGGGCGAGCACATCAAGCTTCATCTCTTTGTGCTTAACCTGAGTACCAGTAAACATCCTTTTTTATTAAGCTGCTAGCTGATACTCTCACACAAGCAGATATCTTGGTAAATTTTTCACAGGTGATAGTAAATAATGTCTTGCATTTATTGATTATTTATTTCGTATTTTTTGGCAAACAGTTGTTTTATAGCAGCTCATCTTTTTAACACAAGTTAACATTTCATAAATAGAGAAGTGCAGATATTCCCCTCTAAAATTCTACCTGAAAGAAAACAATTTAAAATCATTCAACTGAAGACAACGGCAAGTCTGAGACTAAAGCTCAAGTAACAACTGGAAATAAATTAAACAGTATGGTCAGCATATTCTTCAGCTTTTTTGTAGAATTAACACAGTTGCAGTAAACCTGGCCCCGGCATTTGTCAGTGTTCTTGTTGCTTTGTCCCATATTCTGTGGCAGTATCTGCTGGTAATGCATTAACAGAAATCACCTTCCCAAGGCATGGAAACACTTTTTTTAGCTCCTGACATTATAAACGTATCTTGAATCAATAGAGCTGGCCACCTACTGCGAGAATCGGAAATACTGTGGAAGGTAATTGCTTCACAGCAAATGACTTCACATAATTTGATAGTCGCTAGGTCTCAGGCATTATTCTTGCTGTTAATCCATTGTGATTTATTATCCATTTCTACTCCATTTATCATCACATTATTGTTCCAAGGTTTTTCCTGATCTTTGCTTCTCAGAGCCCAGTCGCACATTTCATTGCTGGCAGTTTAAAACAAGAATAAAATAGATTAAACTGTTGAAATGCTGCGCCCAACAAATATGTTTCGCTTGTACTGTGTCTGGAGGGTGTCCTGGGCAGTCCAGTCTTCCCATTTTTCATTTCCTGTGGTAAGTCAAAAAGAGTATGTTGATAAAACTCCCCTTTCTGGAGTAACAATGATTAGATTTCACTTCACTTCCAAATCTAACTACCAATACACAGCACTGTGCCTTTTCATTGTGCAGCAGACATTTATTGAGCATGTGTCAGAATGTTTTGAAAATATACAGTTATCCAGTACTTGTGTTTTCTATGCTTCTTGGGGTTTAAGGGTTGTCAGATTCAACCCCTTTTGGACAGTAGACAAAGACAGTCTGGCTGATATGCATTTCCTTCCACTCTGTTCTAACATTTTCATTCTGTAAATATTTCTCTAGGATGACCCTGCTTGGGGGAGGCTGGACCAGACGACCCACTGTGGTCCCTTCCAACCTTATCCATTATGTGATTCTGTGATTCCTGAGTGAGAGATGTGGGTAGAAGCCCTCAGGTGAGGAGTGGGAAGAGTGGCCACAGAGCAGATTCCTCCACAGCTTGTCCAGAGCTGTAACTGGGCTCTGTGCATACCCATGGGGAGAAGGCAGGACAGCCCCAAAATGTCTCTTTGCTGGAACTGTCTGTCCAGAATTCTGGCACAATACTTTCACAGTTGTCAGTGCTGCATGTGAAATAAGACTTTGTGTAAACACGGAGGAGAGAGGGCTTCTCTGTGCCAAGATAACAAGGATCAGCTGTAGGACCTGGAATAATGCTCTTCTTTTGCCCCAAAGTCTACAGTGCTTTTGTTGGATTGTTTTATAGGTGGTAAGGCACAGGGTGCAGATGACAGCTCAAAGCTAAGTAACCTCTGATGAGGTTCCTCCTGTTTTCCTCTAAGTAAAACTGAAGTACCTGGAGCCGAGCTGCATAAGGGCTAAGAACAGAAGGAGGCAGCATTTCCACTGGGTTGGACTAAATGACCCTCAAAGCTGCAGGATGATACTCTTCATCACTACTAAAGCACAAGCAGAATTCCAGCCTATGGGTGACTTGAGTAGTGAGGATCATTCACCGTCCTGGATGATCATATGATAGTTGAACTCCTCTCTAGGTTACTTAATGGATTAGCTCTAAAGTTACGGGAGGAGAAAGCATCTTCTCTCTTGGTCCTGCAGCATGGCAGGAGGTTTGTCAGACTGGTGCTTCACTCCCTTTCTGGTGAATACAGTTCTCACTGTATAGGCTGTATACAGCCTATACACAGGCTCCTGGCCTATGTTTAGAAATCCGTGGCCATTAAAGATGCCCAGAAAGATAGGTAAAACTGCAAGCGTTTGTTTTGACAGAAATTCTTTCTGAATAAATGAGACCTTTGTCTCAGCTGACAGTTCAACAGAAGGCTTGCCTGTGCTTTACACGCTTGACATTTTTTGTGGCTAAAGCCCATTTTACATGGTAGTAATATATCATCAGGAAAGTACTGAGCTTTTTTGCTTGACCTTCTGTAGTTCCTGTTCCCATTTTTAGAAGCCACTTCAAATGTTGCTGTTGGTTATGTTCCATTTATATTCGATCTGTTCCTCACATCACTGGTGTCACTCATAATGCTAGCTATGGAACTGAGAATTATCATTTGTTTTCAATGAAAGTGCATTTTCAGTCTCCTTACCTATCACATTTTAATTGGAATTTCAGCATTACCTGCAACACACATGGGGTTTTTTGTGTCTTTACTCATTACACAGTATTGCAAGTTGCAATCTACTGCTCAAAACCAGATTTTCCTGTAGTGCAGACAATAATAATTTGTGATTTCTATGGATTTTGGGTAAAGCTCATATCTCTTTCTGGTAAAACTGTGACATAACAATCACCAACAAAAATGGAGTTGCATCCACAACCTCAGATGTCCCTATGGCTTTGCTTTCTATCCCTTTTTGAAGCAAATGGTGTCATAGCCATGATGTCACCACTTTCTGTTAGGATGGGCAGAATTTCCTCCCTCCTTCTCTCATTCCTAAGCCAGAGATGTGAAGCTGATGGAAGAACTCTTTCTCTAGGCCTGCCTGGCAAGAGCTGGTCTTGTCATCAGTTCTTGTCTGCAGGCTTAATACAACTGCCCATTTTCCTGAGGGGTGAGGGTCTGAGGTGACAGTTTCATTCCTCAGAGACCTCCAACTGACAGGCAAGTCTGTCTCTAAATATAGCATTTCGTATCCTCTGCTACAGTCATTCTTTTGCCATAAATGTACCATTAAGCAGGGTGTTAAAAATGGGTTCCATTTATGTTAAAACCGGGAGATTTATTGCTGCACATACCAGAGGTCTTTATGGAGCAGCAAATACTATCATTGTCCTTGTGGACACAATCTGAATGATCAGTGGGTCTCCACAGAGGACGTTTTAGAAAACAGGACCTCCACCAACTGTATTCAAACAGATCTGTTTCCTCAGAGCTCGTTTACATCAAAGAGGAAGATCCTGTTTAAATGTGTGTGTCCTGGCTCCTTCTCCAACTCCCATTTTATTTGTCCCCCTTCCAGGTGGTGAGCAGGCTTGGACTGTTGTGCTGCTGGTCTAAGAGTCCATCCCACTTCCAGCAGACAAGAGATTGTTACTAAGAACTCTTCCCTGTTGGAATCCCAGGGAGTCAGTAAAGCACAAAGCTGAAAGTCACTATGGCGAGCTCTGACCATAGGAATTTGACCCAGCTGGCTTTTACAGCTCTAACTACATGAATACAGTTAAGGAGAGAAAGGTCTGGAAATAGCTGCCTTGGAGACATCTGTGGGGAAAAGGACATCTGGTCTTGAGACAGACTACCTTGGGCAAAACCCAGGTAAAACTCCCTAGGTTCAATCTCACTGAAAGTTTTTATATCATGTGGGCGTGACTTTCAGTTTTCTTTGAAACATCTGGGGTTTTCCCAAGATAACCTACTCATGGCCAAATGGTGAGGGGTGTTACCCTTAAAGTGAACAGGCAGTGATATTCCTTTAGAGCATGTTGTAGTTTGACTGAATTATGTCGGTAACAGTTTGCTGAGCCTGAAACTAAAATACATTTTGCTGAGACTTGTCAAGAGAGCTTTTTTACCCAGCATATGGTTTGCACAGTCACCCCTGAAACAACCTGAGCCACATGAATATTTAGGATGCATGGCTTTGGCCTGTGTTTGAACAAAGCTTTAATTTTCTTCATGTTTTCTGAGTGCCAAGATCTCGGTAGTTCCGCAGAGCGATAACTTGGCACAGCAAATGAAAATGCACCGAAGGAATCCCCCTGCTGATGACTAGTGTTGTGAGCAATCATGAGTCATATCTGTAGTGCTCTGAGAGGTCAACCTGAGGGTGCTGCTGGAGAAGCACTGAACTGCAGCTCCTGGGCAAATCCCGTGCTCTTCGGCGTGACACTTTTCTCGTAAGTCTTTGCAAGCTGCCCTGCAAGGCCCTTGTGGTATCATCTCCTCCACGGCTCTGACTGACTCGTACCATACACGTGGAGTGATGCACAGGTGGGCACTGTACCCCAAGTCCTTACGGAAATGCAGGGGGGACAAAGGTGATCCCCCGTGCTAGCAAGGAGCTAGATGTCTGGAGTTCCAGTGCAGTGACCACAAAACCTGAACGCATTTGTGTTGACCTACATGTCAGCTACAGAGGACATCCACCTCAGAGGTTCAGCCTACATTTTAGTCTGTACAGATCAGGATGCTCCAGATTTCCTGTATGGGACAAGATCTTATCTCAGGCATTCATAGAAATGTGGTACAGGTATGAGCAGGACAAAGTATGTTTGCAGTACAGTTTTGGTATGGCATAGTTCCCCTCACCATCTCTAGTTCTGGATAAATGCTTCCAGGGGTGTTCAAAGAATTTGTTGGATTTTTTTATTTTCTAAGCACAGAAGACTTTGACCAAAGAGACCACAATGTGAGCATATTACAGATACCTCCATAAAAGAGTGAGTGAATATGCAGCAAGAAGTGGGTGCCCTGTGGCAGTAACTCTGGATGTGACAGGCAGGCTGGCAGGCACGAGGACAACAGAGCAGGCAGGAAAACATTCTGCAAGGGCTGTCCCAACTGGTCCCTTGAAGCCTTGAACACTTGCTTGGCAGACTGTGCTCAAGCTACAGCCCCTGGAAATTCCCTGGCAGCCCACCCAAAAGAATGCAATACCTGCCTTGTTACCTGCCTTCAAAAGCTGGATGTGCAGAAATGCAGGATAAGGCTTTGCAGGGTCTAAGGCTGGAAAGACAGCCCCTGGTGGGAGGAAGGGACTTTTGAGTGGGTGTGGCATGGCTGATCATGGACCCCAAAGGGTCCTGCTTTGTTTGTCTCCAAGACTTTAACTCGTCATCCTAATGCAACCTGTCCTGAACTGTATTTCTGATGTGTGCTCCCAGCCCCAGCTGGGAGTGCCCAGCCTGGGAGTCACACAGCTCCACGTGGATCCCATGGGAATTATCCAGCATCACATCCTGGGATGGAGGACAGAGCCATGGGGCAAACACATGGACTGGAGCAGCAGGAGTAGGTAGGACATTCATAGCACAGCCAAGTGCCCCTGTGCTGTTTCCTTTGCTTGTGCACAGTGCGCTTGGGAACGTGCGTTCACAGGTCTGCTGGTGCTTGTACAAAAACAAGGAGCAAGCCAGGCCTGCCTCCCGTGCTGGATGGGGAACAGGAGGAGACAGTGGAGGAAACAGCTGAGCAGGCACAAGCCTCAGTATGTGTGGCAGATGCAGAGGAATGAAATGGTGTTAAGCTTATGTGAACACACACGGAGCTCACCATCTAGGGAGCTCGGTGGTTGGTGTCAACACCAAGCACTAACACAGCCCAAACCTGCATAGCAGCTATCTGTCAGGGAAACAACATTTTGGGGTTCAGTTATCAGTGTTGGAGCTTTTAAGCAAGGAAAGGCATGCAGTGTTTGATAACCATGGAGGAGGCATGAGCTACAGGGATTGCAGGTGATATAGTTTATTGCTCACTGGACAGTTTTCTGCTTCTCAATACACAGGACTGAGGTAAGCCTTGAGGGGGCACACCTTACAGCTGTTCCAAGATGACCTTGGTATGAGGCTCTACTCCAGTGCTCGGGAAATCCCCCTCAGGTCTCTACCATACTTTTAGTGGATTCAGTTTCTGGTGAGGTAACAAGGTTACACCTGTGTGAGAGCCCAGCTTCCTGCCTGTGCTGTGAAGTTGTATTACACAACAGATGTATTGTGGCACCTGAAAAGAGTGACCTCCAAGTGATATTAAAGGTCAAGACCATGTAAAGTGACAGAAAGCTTAGCCTCAAAGACACTGCAGCAGGAGGATCACGGGGGTGCTCTAAACAGGCTGAGTCCAGTCCTTTGCTATTACAGCAACTACATCATCTAAGTCCCTGCACGCATTCAGCAAGCTTACTCCTAAATTAGCTAGATTTCTGTTCCCACCCTTCTGTTGCAAAAGGCCATTGTAAAATGTGTTAAATGCCATGCACCCTAACAAACCAACCCAAACAAACCCAACCTTCAACAGGAAATTCTGTGTATCTCCCGTGGTTTGCTGAAAAATAACATTTAGGACTGCACCTCCAGCATCCTGCCTGCCCAGGGGAATATGTCTTTTGTGAGGAGCTACAGGAGGATCATTGTCACAGAAAGCTTCCCTGCTGGCTGTGCTCCAAGGCTTTAAAACTGAGATCTTCCTTTAGATCAGTGATACTGTAGGAATACACACTTGGCTTCAGAAGCACTGGCAGAGTGCTCAGCTGACCCTGGAACCACAGTGCAGGTTCTCACACCTTGCTGCTTTGCTGCTTCCTGCTCACTGAAGACAATCCTGGGCCTGGATATGCAATCAGAAGCCACCATTTTCAGAGCTATGATGTTGATTAGAGGTGGCTTGGTTCACCAGACATGTCACTTCCCAGGGACATGGGACCCTGCTCCATCTGTATTCCTGTGCATGAAGGGCCAGGTACAGCAAAACAGCTGATGCAGCAGGAGCCAGCTGCCCAAACATGCTCCTATCATATGACTGTTTTGTTTCAGTTGGCCAATACTCAATGGCACTGTGGTTTATTCCTAGCAAGAGGAGAAGATTGTATGAGGAAGGTTATTCTTGGTTGTGCAGTCCTGTTTGTTTACAGGGAAGTGCACGCATGCCTATGTCCCCAAAACAACCTGGAAATGAACAGCGCACAGTTGTGCTGCTCACTCTTTTCAAGACAGCTTTTTCTCTCAGCTCTGCTTGCCCAAATTTTCTGTCTCCAGTAGATCTGTCCCAGGACGACTCCCTCCATTACTTTTCCTTGTTTTTCCTGGCTTCCAGCCTCTGAAATGCTTTCAGCAACCAGCATGCTTTCCTCAGCATTTGCAACTCATTCCATCAGCCCAGGTTTTAGCTCCTGATACTTATATGCAATGTATTATGTAAGTTCCTACCATTTTGAGCTGTCATGGCCTTCAGAGGCTGTTTTTCTCTTTCCATTTGACTTGGAGAAATCCTCCATAGATTACCCACTGTTCTTAATGAGGTCTCTGCCTTTTGCCTATAGAAATTTGCCTATTTCAAATTTAAATAGCCCATAATAAAGCAGTAAGATAGACTTTAAATCACTTGTGTGAGTGGTAATTAAAGGATCGATCCATCAGTACTCATGAGAAATTTTACAGTGGAAAATTATTTGAAATAATCAGAAGTTGCTCAGTAATTATTCTGTACTTCCCCCTGTGTTGTTAACACACAGTGAGTTCAAAGAGGTTTCAGTTTGGGAACTTCAGGCGCCCTGAAATTATGTTCATTGCAACCTGCTCCACCTCCATAGTTCTGCTTAAGCGAAGAAATTCCTAATTTCAGGAGTCACTTCCATTTTCTTTCCTACTTATCCTGTCACAAACACCGAAAGTGTTGCTTCAGAGCATGTTGTGGTGTAGCTGTGCCTTGACAGTGGAGAGCAACTCAGCCTAACACCAAAGTGCCCCAAGTTTGAGAAATCAGGTTCTCCACAGAGGCACGTGCATGAAGGACAGCCTCTGCTCTGAGCATGCCCTGCACACCCACAGGATGGGCTCCCAACAAAGGCACTCCCACTCCATCTCACTGAGCGTGATTCTTCATGCAAAAAACGAGAGCTGGGTCAGAGAGGGGAGGACCTGCCAGACTGGCAACAGGAGCACTTTGAGACACAAATCCCCTACATACCCCTGATCCTCTGAGTTAGGGAGGAATTTGGTTATGTAGTGTATTAATAGTGCTAATCAGGGTCATGGACAATCCTATCCAGGTATATAAGAAATACCTGCCTGTACCGATGCAGGGTAGTTGGGATTTGCTGGAAATCTGCTCTCTCACATGCAGCTGTGTTACCAGGTTGTCAGGAGAGTTCAAAGTGTGAGTGATCATGCAACTAAGGGGAAGTGAAGCAGACACAAATTGAACTTTCAAAGATGTTTTTCTTACAAATCAATTAAGTGCTGGTTCTCACTTTTATTTCCATAATCAGGTGACTTTTTTTTTCACTAGGTGTCAGCTGTCTGCTAATATTTGATTTGCACTTTACGGAGATAGACTATTTTTTTCGTATGATTTCCAGAGGGGCAGCTGAATGCTGGTGAAGGTGAGAGCTAGCTGTAGGCCAGGGGTAAATGGGAAATAGAAAAACATTTCAGTCCAAGCAACCTGCAGTGACCTGAGAGAAGGGCTCTGTCTGCACCACAAGAAATGCAGCACTATAGGAAGGATCAGCAGAGTGAAACAGCTCACGCTGAAAGCCTGACATCTACATCAGGTGCCTTTTAGGAGGGTTACTTAAGACCAGCTCGTCTGGTCCAGTGGACTGAACATGCACTTGTGGTTCACACACATCAAATGTGCTCCTGGAGAATCTCATGGCTTAATTTAATCTGAAAGGAGTCGGGCTTACAGTCTCCAAGCGTGCAATGCCAGATGCAGTAAGTGGGGACCACTGGACAATTTGTTTCAAAAGCACATTCCTTAAGTAAAATACTAGTGTTGACAAGGCAAAAGACTGCTTGAAATGGATTAAATTTAGACTAGATGAAGGAAAGTTTTCCCTGTGTGATGTGTAGTAACAAAGAAGCTGCAGGTTCACAATAAATTGCAGCTGACAAAAAAACCCCAGCAAATAAGTATGCAATTTCTTCTTCTTTCTGCATCCCTCTACTTGTTCCCTGGTACACCACGAAGGAAGCTGGGGTGCTTAGTTCTGCCTTCTATATGCAGAAGAAAGAAGCCAGCCATCTAGAAATTAGATATTGCAATACAACCCTACAGGATCTAATAATAAGCATTTTTAGTTTAAATTAAATATTACTCACCTCATAATTTAAATAGGGGAGAGCTATATTTTGCCTTCAGTAGAATGCATACTGGAGCGAAATTTATTCTATAAATATTTAAATAAACTACATTCATTAAATTAGTTTTGCTCTCAGTCTTTCCACTTGCTTCTATTTGCTATCAAAAGTTGCATTATGGTTTCAGCTCAGTTCTTCCCTGGAGGCCGTAGCCACAATAATATTGTTTGATGTAAATAGGCTGTGGTGACTGATTTTTTTACTCCAGTAAGCATATTGCTTGGAACGTGCTGCTCTCTCCCATGGTCCAAAAAACTGTGAAGGGATGACTCATAACTAACAACTGCTACTGATCTCATTTCCCTTACTCAAACTCCACAGTTTATGTACAGTTCTGTGTGTGAATGTCTTGCCTTATTCAGCCTTAGGAGCAAAGAAGAGAGTTTCTTTCCTTTCTTTTAGTGGACTGGTGCACACCTTACTAATTTAGTGTTCATTTACAGGAACATAAGGGAAGTTTTAAGTTCAGTTTATCCCACAGCAACTGCATGTGGTATTTTTAGAACTACTTTCTAAGCATTTTTAAGATAGATGGCCAGGTGGACTTGCACCAGCCTAGACTTTAAGGAGCTATTTATATTATGCATTACCCACTCTGAACCACTTGTCTGTGCATAAAGATCTCTGCATGTGACACACTTCCTTCCTGGGATGTAACTAGACTGCTGTTATGGTCTTCCCCTGCTAAAATCAGCCACAAAGATTTTTATGCTGCAATAATCCTTCTCTGTTCATGTTTATTTTAGTGGTTCTCCTGTTGCCTCCTCCCATGGCTTTTGCATGTGTGCGGCGCTGCTCCGGGGTCACTGCGGTGGAAGTCACGGCGCTGTGCCAACGTCAGCACAAATGCTGACACAAATGCAAGTGTGCTCTCCTGCCTCAGAGGTGAGCATACTGGTCCTCATCTTCTCCCTTGTTTCTGCGTTGTGTTTCCTCTGGGAGCCACCCAGAGGGCCTCAGAAAAGGAGGTGATGCAGGGAGCTGCATGATTCCCTCTACAGACAACAGAATTTTTGAGAGAAGCAGTAAAGAGACTGGCCAAGCAAGATCATTACTGTGCTAATAATCCTAATAACCCAAGGCTACAAAGATGACTTGGGACACTGAAGGGAAGACTACTTATGGTTGAGCCCACACTAAGCACTAGGTGGATTTATTGACATGAGTCACACACACTAATCCTCACCTCAAAGCTTTCATTTGGCACCAAGCTGCTACTTTTCAGTCTCCACTGTCATCCTTCAGCTAAGCAGCTATTTTTTACCAAGAGTTCAGTAAAATCTCTACCAAAAGCTTTCCTTATCTAAGTATAAGAGAAGGTGAACAGGTTCTCTTAGAATAAGACAATTAGGTGGTGCTCCTTATACCACATTGTTCACCATGCTAGCAAGGCCAGCCAGCTAGGAGAAAGAAATGAAAATTCATGCATTTTTCAGGCAAGCTGCATTAATATTATTAAATCCACTAGAGGACTAACTAGACTTTGATAGAAAGTACCAGTTTTTACCAGTGAAGTCCAAGGTTTTGTACAGAAGTCACCAAAATATAGTTTCAACAAGCTATTCCAAGCAAGCAATCTCATGAGAAGGTCACAAACTTTATTAATGCAGTAACATTTGTCATTTCATAGAATCATAGAACATTTTGGGTTGGAAGTGAGCTTTAAAGGTCATCTAGTCCAACCCCTTCTGCAGTGTTTGGGGAAATCTTCAACTAGACCAAGTTGCTCAGAGCCACATCCAGTCTGGCTGTAAATATTTCCAGGAATGGATCATCTACAACTTCTCCAGGCAACCTGTTCAAGTGCCTCACCACCCTCATTAAAAAAAAAAAAAAAATCCCTTATATCTGGTCTAAAGGTACCATCTTTTACTTTAAAATCCTTTCCCCTTGTCCTGTCACAACAGGCCATGCTAAAAAGTCTGTCCCCATCTTTCATATAAGCTTCCTTTAAGTACTGAAATGCTGCAGTGAGGTTTCCCTGGAGTCTTGTCTTCCCCGAGCTGAACAACTCCAACTGTCTCAGCCTTTCCTTATAGGAAAGGTGTTCAAGCCTTCCAGTCATTTTTGTGACCCTTCTCTGGACTTGCTCCAACAAGTCTTTTGTGCAGTGGGACGCAGCACTTCAGGTGGGGTCCCACAAGACTGAAGTAGAGGGGCAGAATCACTTCCCTTGACCTGCTGGCCAGAGTTCTTTGGATGCAGCCCAGGATGTGTTGTGGCTTTCTGCACTGTGAGTGCACACTGTTGGCTCACATCCAGCTGTTCATCCACCACCACCAGCACATTCTTCTTAGCAGGAAAAGCCACACTGTATTCTGCAATAGTCCCAAGCTGGCACTGAGTCCAAGCTCATCTTCTGTCCATGCTGATGGAGACAAACCTATTACTTACACAGAAGCTAACACAGGCACAGCTCAGGAGCAAAACCTAAATGTGTATCCTTTTCAAGGGCATCCCAGGCTGGGAACACTGTTTAGGTCTCTATTAGTAAATCAAATGTGCCAGGAACAGAGGAGAGGAGCAGAGAGGGAGAGGGGGACCTAAAAAGACCTAATGCACTAAAAACTGTGCTACAACCAATATTTAAAAGATTAAAGAAAACTGGCATGAAGTTCATGCTTTAGACAAATACTTGCAGAGGTTGTGGTGAGAGCTCATTGCAGGAAATGGAGCAGGGGAAGCCATGCTTTAAAAATTCAAGATGCTATTAGAAGAGATTTCCCTGTCTCATGATGTTTATTAAATATCCAGTTTTAGACTAGTGATAAGGTCAGACATTAGTACCCAGCTCCTATGTTAATATTTAATATTATTGACCCCCATTCTCATGTTTCAGGGGCACATGCTGGAAACTGTCTCAAAAATTACATGGGGATGTGGTACATAAATATAGGGAAAGACTAGCTGTAGCACTAATGTCTTTGTTGCCTGAAACTAGATTCTTTTTTTGTTCATCTGCAGCTTAGTAGGACCTGTAGGATATGACAAATATTTATTCTCAGCATAGCATTTTGCTGCACATACAGAAAGGTTGTGGCTGTTTCTCGATGCTCCCTGGCTGCTGCTTCTGTGGTGGTGCCATTCAGTGCAAACAAAGAGAGGAGCAGGGGGAGCATTCATTTCAGTCAGCACCGACAGTTTACAGCAACTTTTTTCTCCTGAGCTACAATAGCCCAATACCAAACATGGACCTTGTGATCTCCCTTTAAACTGTTCTGTAGTCAAAAAAGAGAACATTATCTGGCAGCACAGCTTCATGTACCAATGAATTAATGAATACAGAATTACAGATATCTGATGACTATTAGATAAATGTGATAGTGATAATAAATTATACACATAATCTGTCCCATGCTACTGCCATTTGCTGAAGTTAGCCTCAAAATGTGGATACTAAATGACTGATCACTGCACCTGCTGATGGTGAAAATCCAAACCTTTTGAAAACTTGTAAAAGACAGTTCAATGCCTAAGTTTAAAGGGGAAGGGAGAAGCATACTTGAAGGTCATGGACACCAGCTGGGGAGGAGTGGACAGCTTGTGAGTCAAGATCTGTCAGCCACAAGATGCCCGAAAGATAGGCTGGAAATAAATCCCCATAGACCGATGTCTATAGAGCAGGTATTTGTTTATTGCAGCGCCGGTGGTGAGGGTGATTTCTCCTCCTAACTCACCCGCCTTTGTTAAGTGTGGTTGTTTATTTATACAGTAAAATTTTGCTTATTGTTGCTATGTCATTACAGCATCATCACATACGCGCCAGAACTAATTTACATAGCATGATCTCATGGTTATTAGATAATTCTTTGCACTGCGCATGCACTTCCCCAATTTGGGGGTCTTTGGGGGTCTTTGATGAAGGCTTCTAAAGTCTTCTTCACACTTGAACTTCACAACTTTTTCTTCAAGGCATGCGCAGTTGTNAGAAGTTATTCATATTAGATTACATGGATATTAAAAGTTATGATTCAGGTTATAAGCATCAGGTTATAGGTATAGAAACTATGATTTAGGTTATAAGCATCAGGTTATAGGTATCAGGTTATATTAATATTCTTCAAGTTATATTGATAAAAGTAATGATTTGGGTTATATTAATATTAAGATTACATAGATATAAGATATCTCAAGCTGTGTAAGCACTTTGTTGTTGTGACCTGAGTTACACAGACATCACACATGTGAAAAAACTATGAAGATGAGAGCGTCAAGAAACTATGGAGATGAGAAAAATTTATTGTTAGAGTATTAGTATATTTTTACAGATTCTAACCTCAGAAAGTCAGAACAAAGAAGAATAAGCAGTAAGCTTTAGCATGACAAAATGATCTTGGATATTATATATGTTATCAGTGATCTGCAGCAGGTCATTCACAACAGCTGAGGTGCCAACATCTGCCAAGTAGCTAATTTTGTAGGTAGGTTGAGCTCAGATAGGACTGATTTCTAAATGAGCTGGGACACCTGCATGAATCACAGGATGAGGAGAAGCTGGAAAAGCTAACTTGAACAAGTTCCAGAATTGTAATAAAATAATGTGCAAGTATTCAGCTGAATATGGTACTTAAAATCAAGGCATAGGGGTAGCTTTGAAAACAACATCCTCTCTCTGCAGGAGAGATGCCTTATACACAGGTTATAGACACTTCTAGGGTGAGACTGTTTCTTTTTAGTGCTTATTTTGTACAGGATTGAGGGAGGTTATGCTCCATATTTGAAGCCCCAAATTATTGTTATGAGATAGCACATAAAAGAAGGGAGGGCATCTTCCCTGCATGCCTTCAGCATTTCTCACTATACTTGGATGTGAAATCACAATTCTCAGGAAGGGAACTTTTTCAGGCATATAGTTTTTCTGCACAATACTGCTAATAATTATACTAATTATATAACAAAAAATAAGTATATTATAATTATTATTATATCTTATCATGTAATAACATAATTAATAAATGTAATATGTTATTCTGTATGTTAATATGTTATATGGTAATTATACTATTACACTCTTAATTTGTTATAATACTGCTGAGAATAATACTAATGAAAATAAATATAACAAAAACAGTGAAGCAAAAATAGCTTTTCTCTCATCTATGCTGATTCATTCCATCTTCATTGTTCTAGACAGAGGAACAGTGTTACCTGAGCCCTGTATCCTTATTCTCCCTTCTGCCTTCCAAACCGTGGAGCAGTTTGAAGTCAGCTCTTATAAAATGCAGATGGAGCTTAGGGAAATGCTGCTATTCCTACGGTAGCTCCCCTGCAGGTCCAGGCAGATGCAACGAGATCACAACCAATAGTCAGAGCACTTAGAGTTTGTCCTGATTTCTTGAGCTCTGGATCATCTTCACACCAGCACAGAGGAGCAGATGTGGGGTCCCAGTGGCATGTCACTAACCAGGAGATGCTGCTCGTATGGGACCATCTCCACATCTCCAGCTTCCGGAGGAAATCTTGATGGCTGTTTCCAGGATCGCTCAGACATAAACAGCAGGTACTCTGGGGTCAGCAATTCCCTGGCTTAGCAGAGCAGCTGCCTGCGTCCTAGCAGTGAGCTCCCATGCCCTCGTGTGAGTCAGATCCACAGGCTTCCACTTGGATACAAGCACTCGCTACTCCTCCTACATTGGAAATCCCTAGTACTTTAGAAAATACTCAGCTCTGATGTCTCCAGCCTATGATTTTAAAGCACCTCCTTCTTTTTACTTCTTCAGCAGTTATCTTGGAAAGTAACTGATTAGATGGAAATCTCAGCTTCCTTTGAATCACCGAATCATTTTGTCTCTGTCTTCACTTCATGAAGAATGTGAAACATGATATCGAAAGGCTTGAAAAAACAAGAACAAATAAACTCAGAGGGTGTTTACATTCTCCAGAGTCTCAGAGAGAGCAGAGCTGGGTCCAGCTAGATTACATGCGTGCATGTCTGTGAGTGAGTGGGTGGGTGTAAGCACTGTTTACAGGCAAAGAGCCCCCACCTGGCTTTAAACAATGGCCATTGTCACCCCCTAAAGGCCTGCAAAGTGCTCCGTGACTTGCCCACTCTCCAGGGCTGCCTGCTCCCTGCAGAACTGCAGCTCCTGGGTCCTTCTCATTCAGGTGAGTGCTGATAACACCTTGTGGGGAATTGCAAGCTAAACATATGTAAGAGAAAAAGACAAAGCCTACCGCTGATAGCAGATAAGATCGCCACATACACTTAACCAGGCTAACCTTATCTTGTTATCTTAAATTAGCAGAGTTCAATCTAATTAAGTGCTCACATGGAAGAAACCCAAGTTGTGGTGTGACTAGTCAGCCTGAAGGCTCTTCTAACCTCAGCACTGATACGGCTCTGCTCTTACGGGGTCTGAGAAAAGGTACAATTCACGTCCCAAATGGTTTGCAAACTAAAGCCTGATCTCCTCCCAGAAAGGTGGGTGGGCACTCATTTTATAGATGCGGTTTGCATCTTGAAAAATTGGTATCTGATGTATTATTTCAACTATTTAAAAAAGATCGGCATATGCTTGTGCCTTTTTTGCTGTTATCAGCTGCATTAACTATGCCGGGGCTGTTGCCTAATACACTCACACTGATAAGTTATATTACACCTAAACCAGAAATTCCTATAGAAGATAAGACCTAGGGAATCAAACTGCATTGAGGTTTATACCTTGATTTATTTCTTTATACCCTGAGGTTTATCAGCAGCAGAGTAGTTGATAAATTGCTGTTGTGGATTTGTCAGATATGCTCAAGAAGCAGTAAAAATTGTAATATTAGCAGAAGATTTGGATCCCAAAGCTGTGATCCACTAAATTCAACAGCCAACAACACCCAGGAGAGCATTGTCTCCAGCTTTTGCATCTGCTGATATTACTTCCCACTCCATATAGCTGGATGCCCCCTTATATCCAGATGGTCTTTTATGTACATCTACAGCATGGCCTTGAAGTCGCACAGCTGGATCTCACTGGAAATTGGAAACAGCATCAGCATGCTCCAGTCAATAGATTTATACCTGCACAGATGGACATAGTGAGCCTGTTGTACACAGCCATTTTGTGGTATCAGTGAAGCTACCTGCCCCTTACTACTTTTCAGCTAAAATTTAACTGAACCCTCTTGAACACTGTGTGCACCTCAGTTCCTTGTGCCCAGGTCTGAAGATGGCATGGATATCGAGAATTAGCAGAAACTGTAAGAGAGTGTGTCCCGAGTAGGCCAGCGCGAGCGAGACGCGGTCGGTGCTGGTGAGGTCACGCACAGTGCAGCACCAGAGCTCAGCTGACAGACTGCTGGTCCTTGCTGTCTGCTCCATGCAGAGCACAAGCCCCAGGGAGCCTGGGGAACTCAGCTGGAAGGAGAGCAAGCTGGGGAGGAGAACAAGCTCTTGTACTTTGCTCCGTTTGCCTGGGAGGGGAGACCTGCAAATGAAATATCAACCAGCTCCTTCATTCCTTCATTTGAACAAACCTCAAAAAGAAGGGAAAAAACGTGGCTTGCATAGCAGATACAGCCTCCCACGCTGGTTCATCTCAGCTACTAAGGGAGGGGCGAGTGGGGGAGCACAAACAAGCATCTGGTCTTCCTGATTGTCATCTGACCCATGAATTTAAAACCCTGTGAAATTCGTCGGTGGGAGGGTTTCTCCCAGAGAGCTGTGCAGCATTCCTGGGAGCAAAGAACAGCTCAACACCCAAAGCAGCTCACCTGCAGAACTTCTCAGATATTCATATCCCTAAGGAGGCTTGAACTTGACACTTTCTGCTCCTTTTCTCCACCATTTGGGATGCCACAGCCCAGAGGCTCAAAGCCCTCTGCCTCAAGTCCATCTTATAAATCCCCTTCCTACACACCCTGTCATGACTGGCTGCCAAGCCTCATGTGCTGTCAGAGAGGATCTTGGTATCTGTGGGTTTCTGAAGATCTTCAGGGCTCCGAGTACTTCCTGCACTCAAAGGCAGCAGTGCTGCTGCCAAGGTCAGTCCCGTTTCCCACACGCAGCCCTACAGAAGTGGGTTTCAGCCGGGACGTGAAGCTGGCAGAGCTGAACCACACCCATTGGAGCTGCTGGAGTGTCCACTGCACATCTCCAGTGGGCTTCAGCACCCACACTGAGCTGCAGGAGAAAGGGAAGGGGACAGCCAGGCGAGAGATGCAAGAGACAGAGGTAGTGATGCCTGGTCACAGTTAGAGCTGAGTTTTAGATTTGCCACACCGTGGTCAAAACAAACAGCTTGTGCCAATGCTCAATACATTAAAATCCATTATGGTCCATTTTTAAACAAAAGCATATATATAAGTTGTTGGCCACAGTCATGAGTCGGTCCACAGTCTTGACAGGTTGCAATTAAGTGTGCTGTACAGAGGAAAGTGATAACCCAGAAACCCTTCAGCCCTTGGCCATCACATGTGGCCAGTGAGCCCAGACCTGGGGCTCCTAGGCAGACCTCCTAGCTCACTTGCATGTTACGTGACAGGCTGTCTTCAGCCACGTGCTCTGTCAGTGTCCCCATTGCCCTCCATCCTCTGACATCACAGGGATCTGGAGATCCCCAGTGCTTCCAACAGCTGCCCATTTACCATGGATGAACACTTTTACTGTCATGAGAAGCTCTCGTTGCTTCTCAGAGATGTGAAGCTAAGGAGGATTATGCCCTGGCAAAGCAGCAAATGTGTTAGAAGACAAGAAGTGGAGACCCAGCCAGGGGATATCTCACAGTGTGCTGCAGACCAGCTGCTTTGTTTGGCACGTGATAACTTGGGATAAACCCTTAGAAACTGTAGTATCACAGAGAAGATCCAAGGGGGAGTCAGAAGCCAGATAAATCAGGCTTACATTAAGCAGACTGACCTCCAAACACAGGCAAATTAAGCACTTGCAGAGAGCTGTGGACTACCTGTGCCAGTTTCAGATGGCCAGATGCTTTTGGCAGATGCAGCCTGACTCTGCTTCCAGAAACAAGAGCAGTAATATTCAGTGGTGTGTATAACACTGCAAAGCCTGAACTGATTCCAGTGATGAATTATTTCCTCTCCCATAATCAAGAGTGACAAAAATTATCAGACCAGAACACACAGGGAGTTGTAGCGTTACTGAAAAGTAGAAAACAAAATCAAACCAAACAATCATACTACAGGCAAAGAAGAAATAAAAGCCTAGTAGAAGAATGTCATGTACTGTAAGTGGATTCAACAGAAACTGGAGATTTGCAGTCTAACTCCAGACGTTCTACTGAAGTTTTCTTTGAAAAGGCTGCTGCAGTTAGATGTAAAATCATGTGGGTTGCTCCTCTGCCCTCCCCGGGGCAGATAAGCAATCAAAACAAACACATTTATCTGAGCAATCTGTTAATCCTCTGCATAAATAACATTTCACCATGCAAGTTATATTGGGCTTAGTGTTCCTTGAACATTGAGAAGCTTAGTGAAGTAGTTCAGTCCTTATCCTATGAGCACAACCACAAAATCCAATCCATGTTTGCATGTCCTAAGGTTACCCAGGCAACAGGGATAAGGGCTGTCTTTGGTCTCTCTCTGCACAAAATGGAGAGCTCCAGTCCACCTGAATCTCTGCTTCATGGTAGAAGGGAGCAGATGAAGAGAGCCTGGCACAGGGTTTGAGGCAGACAAAAGATATACATTCACTTTTTCTTAAGTTAGCAGGAATATTCCTGAGGACCTCTTTCTTCCACAGCCAAGAAACTCCTTAGTTTGTTCTTTCAGCATTCTAAGTCTGGAGTGGCAGATCCCTGCACAGCTGCTGGTTAGAGGAGGCTGAAGGCTGGCTCAGGGAGAGCACATGCCCTTAAGGGCTCTGTGCTGTAGTCAGGGAGGCAAAGCTTTACTGGGGAAAGGTAAGTAGAACCCTTCCAGAAATGCTGCCAAACCTGAAAGCTCAGAGGATGTTTTACAGAGCATACCTGCCAGGCACAAGGTGCTGCTCACACTGGCCAAAGAGTTTGGAAGGTGAATAAATAGGGTGCTCCTGCTGGGATGCGAAGGCATCTGCCCCCAACAGCCTTCCTGAGGGCTTTCTGAGAACTGGCCACCTTGCAGCTATGGCCTCCCTGGCTCTTGTCGTGATCTTTCCTACAGGTGCACAGGTTCTGAAACAAAGAACTTTAAATCTAACAGCAAAAAGCTGCTAGATGAACATTCCTCATAACAATTTTGAGTCAAAATTTGGAACATATCGAGAATTTATTCACCATAGACATGTTCAAAGAAACAACAAATTTCAGACATTTATATACCCTATAACAACCAAGATTTTTTTATTAACACTCCCAGAACTCCACCCAGTTTATTGCATCATGGTATAAGTGTTTTGTTTCTTTTAATTACAACCAGGAGGCCTCATCTATCTTTGTTTAATGGACAACTCAAGTTTTATCCAGCTAAACAGTGCTTTATTAAATTTGCTGTTCTGGTTAGACAAATATTGATTAAGTTTCCTGGGGTGTACAGGCCTTCAACTCCTTAACTTTCTCATGGTATCTTTCTCATTCTATAACATCTAATTTATCTCTAGTTATATGATAACCATCAAACAATTCTTTATTGGATTTTGTTCTTCAACTATTGATTAAGTTCTCTAAGGGGTAGGTGTCCATGGAGTTCCTTTCTGCAGGTACAGTGAGATAATTTCTCAGAGTTTTCTACTCACACTTAGCCAATACAGATCTACATCAAAACCAGCTAAAACAACACATTCAAACATTCCTTAATTAATTAAACATAGTTCACTACAAAATTTTTAAATAATCACAAAGCTCCTGGCTAACTAAGATATAACTCACTATCAGTTCCTTCTGGATACAGGATTTCACCAAGAAAGAAAAGGTCACTGGCTGAATCTGAGGCCATCCAGACACACAAACGTTTTATTTGGAAGCACACTTCTCCTCACTGACCCTCACACAGTGTTGGTCATTTTTGTTCTTTGTATTGGAGGGGCCTGGTTTTGCAAGGTAAGCTGGAAAGACCTGGAAGGAAAAGGAGCTGCCAGAATATAGAAGTGCTCTGACATGTGCTCCCTCATCTGGAAGAGGAATTTGGTGAGTGAAGCTGGTAGAGAAGCTGAGGGGAAAAGGTAAAAGAGTTTTTCCCTATAAGCCACATTGTATGACAGTTAAGTCGTGGCCTCGGATGTTATCCAGAAAGGAGGAGTTGAAATCTGATAGTCACCCGGGGTGTCCTGAATATGAAGTCAGAAAGGCCATCCAGAGTAAGGCCAAACAGCAGCACTCACGGCTGGGGCAGGGGGGAGGCACAGACCAGCCCTTGGCTGAAAGCACCGTGCACATCCCATCCCACACAGCCACTGCAGAACACCCACGCTTTTTGTGAGGAACCGTATCACACAGAAAGCACCGAGCTGAAAAGGGAGGAGCAAAGTGGCTGTGAGAACTCATCTCCTGAGCTTGTCCCGAGACACGTAAATTGCATGTGATGCCCCTGAAAGGCTGAATGAGCTCTAAGTAGCTGTTTTTTAAATCTGTTCTCCCCTGAGGGCACACGCAGTGGGGTGGCTCTGGCAATCAGGGGCTGCTGTCCCCGCTTCCTCAGCTGAGAACCTTATCAGCAGCATCTCAGTAGGGTGTGGGTCCTCCTCTGAAGAAAAAAGACTTGGCTTTGATAGTATGGTCTAATCTTCCTCTCTCAGGCAACTGTTTTTGTTTATTGCTGCCTTCTTAAATACCAGTCTTTATCACAGCAATATTATATGTCATTGTTTTAAATACTTGTACAGAAAGGCAAACTATTTTCCAAAAGTTGGAATCTGATACCAAGTTTATGAGAAGATGTAGTCAAAAGCTTGTCAGATGCTATATATCTGGCACTGATTAGGGAATGTTATTTGGAGCTACCGAAGGTAATTGGTGATAAAAGTAATCTTTATTCCAGTTTTATAAATGAGGTAACTGAGGCATGGAAAAATGAAGTGACTTGTTCAGGACTGTATGGAAAGCCTTGGCCATGGCTAGGAGCAGTTTGCTAACCTCCAGTCCCAAGTCTTCTAGCTGTGTGTCTTCACTACTTTTTCCTGACAAAAACTCAACCTCTGTTGCAGATGAGAAAACTGTGAGAACAACTTCAGGAAGTTTCTTATAAGCAGCAAACTAATGAATCTTCCTTTTCCTGTGGATTTTCATCCTGAAAGCTCAAATTCTCATCCTTAGCAGACTCCAATGATACCAACACCCTCGCTCACACCTCCCCCCAACACCTCCGTGTCTTCCTGGACCCAGCCACAGCCCCGGCATCTCTGCTACTGTGGGAGAGCTGCTGGTGATGACCGTCCTCTTGAGGAAGGAGGTGACTTTGTATCTCTCTCATTTACTTCGTAGCTGACCTTCACGGAAGACCTCTAAGGTCAGCGGTGTCTTTTCAAGTCCTTCTTTGAAATGTGGTTGGACAGGTTCAACAGTCACTGGGAGATCACAGTTTCTCCAGGGAAGCAGGCTAAAGCTTGAGCTGAAGCGCCTGCCACTGTCCAGAGCTGTGGGAAGCACTGAGACTTTTCCTGCTCAGCAAGCTGGCAAGGGGGACATTCTGGAAATAATCATAGAAACATAGAATGCCTGTGTTGGAAGATACCTTGAAGACCATCTAGTTCCAAGCCCCCTGCCATGGGCAAGGACACCTTTCACTAGACCAGGTTGCTCAGACCCCCATCCAACCTGGCCTTGAACACTTCCAGGGATGTGAAATACTCTAGTTTCTTAGTACTTACACTACTTGTCTGCCAGGAAATCACAGCAAGGATTACGGTGCTGCTTTGTGGATGTTCCTCAGCAGCTTGCCATCTCCCCAGTGAGCGTGTAACTCCTGGAGACCACAAAGCCATGACTACCCTCAGCCACAGGCTAGTGGCCATGTGATCAAGTGCCATCTAATCCTGGTACAGAACTTGGGGCAAGCTTCTAGCCACCCTATGGTTTACCTCTCACATTTGTAGGAGTGGCACTAAAGTACACTGGCAACCAAGATTTAATAAAAGTAATCAAAAGGCTGTTAATTGTACAGTTGTTTTCATTGCTGTTCATAGATTGTCTTGTTTACTGGCTATCTTTTTTCCTCATGCATCATCCTATGTTGTTTATTATGTACCAGCCTGCCTGATGCAAAAAGCACAGCACAGCGTGCCCTGGCTGGTGTGAAAGAACCAGAATATTTAAACCAAGCCATACAGCTTCGGAAGAAGCCTCAGAGTCCCTCTTATAGCAGCAGCACCGCTGCCCCTTTCTGAATTCATCACACTGAAAACAGTGCTCTATCCAACAGTAGAGACTATGACAACACTTCCAACATGTTTTCTGAAAAATGAGAAACTTCTTTCCATAGCAAAAATCCACATTTTCTTCTTTTGCACACTTCAGTAGTGGCAGTGATTGCAATAGCTGGGGGTGGGGACAGGGGAAAGTCAATTACCAAAAGCTTGTAGAGTTTTAAAACAGAAAACTGTGACCCGGCATCCGTGAAGCTGGGAGCGATGGAGCAAAATCCATACACAGATGTTAACTACAGAACAACCATGAGACATCTGTTAGTATTATCTATACTTACCATCACATACCCTGATGTCTTTTTTCTCTGCGAAAATGTGAAATGACCATGGAAAAGAAAACCATGATCACAGGATGCATCTACAGAGGTGTACTCGGGAGACAAAGGGGAATGTGAACACCAAACTGCCAGGTTTTGCCTAGCCATCTTCTAAAATCTCAAATATGACTCTTTTCACCTGTACAGCCTGTGAGGTTTTATCTCTTTATCTTCTTTTTTTATCTCTTTATCTCACTTCTACTACTTTTCACTGTTTCCTGATTTATTCTTCCACTGTGCTCTCTTGCCTCTCCTCTTCCATCCTCATGGCCCCAGTGCACTTCAGGCTGTTGTCTCCAGCAAATGGTGCTAATCCTCACCTCCCTCTCCACCTGCAGTTATTGCCCAGTAGGAAGCAGGACACCCAAATGGCAGAGAGACCTGCACTGCAATAAGGCAAAAAAGGTGCATTGACTCCTCCTTTTGAGAAACACCTTTCTGAGTGAACACGTGGTAGGGTTGCCTATGATAGGAGGGGTTAGATTGAGTGATGAAGCAGACCCTTCCAGATGCATGTTTCATTGCTACCTTATCATCAGCACACATGGATTTGCAGTCTGGGACTTCACCATGGGAAAAACAAAACCCTAGATGTCATTACTCTTCTAGTGCTCTAAACTAACCTCTTGAATTGCACACATCAGTAGAGCAGAAATCCAAGCCCTAGAATTATACAGTCATCCTAAACTGTGCTGTCATAGCTGGGAAGAGAGAACTAGTCTGTAGCAGACCTCTTTTCAAGGTGCACTTCAGCAACACAAAATTGAAGACACTGTACCATCTAGACGCAGAGAGAGCTAAATTGTGGTTGATTACAGTAAAGCTCACCCTGCTGGAGATGGCTCCAATCCCTTGCCCAGTCATAGTAGCTTCAAGTGATCCTGATGGATTCAGCAGGATCCATTCTCTGTCATCTATTTCAAGGGTAATTTCAGTAGATGTCTTTGAAAGGCATTTCGTATAGAATCAGCTTCATTGCATGACTCCCCTTTTGGCTGCTTTGGGTCACCTGTAGTTCACAGTCATCCCTGTCATCCATATGTCTGTCTCAGCCATGTGCATGCCAATGAATGGAAAGACAATGCTGGATTGATTATCTTCTGCACGATGGTGACACAACGCCCTGTCAGCCTCACTGCCTCGCTTTAGATCACAAACAGGCTCAGTAACCACTTACATGTGTCAGGCAGATAAACACTTGTATCTGCCCGGTTAGAGGATGAAAACCATGGAGGCTCATTCCCTACTACTGGCAAATGGCACTCGGTGTTTCGCTCTAAGAGCTTTTTCCAGCACAGTGTTTATTACTGAGTGACTCTTACCCCAGCAGAGAATGCCCAGAATTACCCATGGAATTTGCCAGTCGCCTCTGGCACACCTTAGAACGGGTTGTTAATGCCCTGCACTGCTGTCCAACCCTCTGCCCTGGAGTTTTTTCATCTCAGAAACAGATGAATCTAGGATATCTTTCCACTTCGAAAAATAGCCCGTACTAGAAGTAGAAGCAAATTCTTAGGATACTGTTTCTAATTATTGTTTCAACATGGTATTGTTTGGGTTTTTTCATAAAACTTTTACCAGATGTGGCTTCTTTCTTAGATACTCTTTTCTCGTATTTCCTTTTTAGAAAATTAGTGTAATTTAGCCACAGTTTGTGGTTAAATATTTGTTTCCATTTCCTTTTATTTCATAAATATATTAGTTTTTAATCCCATTTGGGGGTTTTTGTTTTCTTCTTTGCAAAAGAAAGTGAAAAGAAGCAGGATGATATTGAAATGCATCTCTCTATGACTGTTTCTTTTATTCCTATATACTTACCTTCTTCAATATTAAAAAGAAAAAAATAGGATAAAGTGGTTTTTTGCATACCATTTGCCTTTGGTTTTCCTTCTTTTTTGTTTTCTTCTTTTTTTTTTTCTTCAGTTTCATACTTCCTCACCACCCACAAGAGACATGTGAATAAGATATCACCAAAAAACTTCTTTTTGCTTAGGCAGCTTGAACTCTTCCAAACAGAATTTAGCATAGTTTTTGCTAAGGCATCTTGTGAACAGAGGTGGTTCTACAAATACAGAATTTAAAAGCAAGATATTTCTTGAGGGTTAGCAAGCATGGAGATTGCACAGCTCTCCTTTCTCATTCACCCTCTGTAGTAATGTACAGAAATCCATGACTTTTGTTCATTCACTGGTCAAAGATTCACTGGATAACAATTTACTGTTCATGAATCTTTAAGCCATTTGCTGCCACTTACTGGATAACTAGACATCCTGCTTCAAAAAAAATGGGAAAAAAAAAAGAATCAGAAGTGGGCTTACAATGAAATTCAAAGTAGGCATCACCTCGAGCCTGTGCCAGTGTAAGAAAAAATGTCAAGGGCAAAATGAACATTAAAGTTGTTCCACTCACTGGAGACCAGGTTCTTTGTAAATGAGTTACAGCTATAAAATGCCTGTAAACTGAACCACCCCATTTTACTTCCTCCTCTTCTGCCCTGCTCCATACTGGCTGCATGAATCTCTTGGGAGTGGGAGCAGGAGATTGGAATACCAAAGCAAAAGGAAGTTTAATGCATTTCCAGAAGAACTGGAGATAAAGTAACACCTACCAGGAAGAGAGGATATATTTTCTACCTTTTTCGTTTTATTTTCATGTGATTTTATTTCCTGAGGATACTAGTACTGATAGCATGGCTATTTCCTCAATGAAATGAGAAATTAGTTTTATTTAGCTATATTTGGAGAGTTTTGACGTTAAAAAAGAGATGGCTAAAAGAACATTAGAAGCTGCAAAGCCAAATATTTACAAATAATAGGTAGGACTACAAGGACAGAAACAAGAGATTGCCCTTACACTATGGTCTATTCTTTAGTCACACGAGAACATACTATTTTGCCAGAATTGCTGCCCAGCTGGGAACAGGAGGGTGAGGTACACAAACATTTGGTCTATCCTCAGTTTTAAGTCCCTCTTCCCTTGCCTACTACACACTAGTGAGACCTTGTTCTGAAGGCAGAATTATTAATTTGTTCCCAGGCTGTCCTGAAGAAGCGTTATCCCATTATCCAAGTACAACACAACCCCAAATTAATTCATTTTTTGCATTGCCTTGAAGAGAATTGCTGTGAATTTCTCATTTCACAGCTGACAGCTGAGACGCAATCAGAGATGTCAACAATATTTTCATGAAGGAAGCAGCCAGCTCTCAAGCAGGCAGTCTGGCAGAGTGAAACATTACCAGTAGCCACTTTGGAAAAGCCTGATTTTAGCAGCTTGTCCAAAATTTCTGTGACAGAGCCAAGGACAGAGCACAGTTCTGCATTGCAACACCTGTTTTCTTGGCTATGCCTCTTTTAACTCCCTGGATAACATGGCCAGGGTCCAACAGCTTCCGTCAGTCAATAAACCTTATCCGTCCCCAAAACAAGTCTATGATGTCCATCAGTTGAGATGGGAACTCCGGACAATAACAAGTGATCAAATATTTAACACTTCCAGACTGGATATCACTAGCCAGATTTTGAGGTTGGAATAGAAAAACTTCAGCTGCCTGGAAACCTTCCTGAGAGGTCAGGAGATGCCAGATCCTGCCTTCTGGAGAAACAAACCCATTGAACTGGGCAAGCAGGGAAGATCTCACCCGAGTTCAATTTCCCCAAGTCATTCCTGTTTATGACCACTTTTTAATGAACTACAAAGTAAAAAGACTGTGATATGAAAAAAAGACGACTTTGCTGTTCAACGTTTCCTGTTGCACAGAGGGGTTTAAGGTACAGAAAAAGATCCTTCACCCTCATGGTGTGACCAGTAACCAACCCATACCTCTATACTGCTTTCTGACTTTTGCACCAATTCTTATTTCTAATAATTATGTTTTGTTGTTTTTAGCAGCAGAAAATGTTGAGAAATGGAGAAATGAGAAATCTTGCTTGTTATCAGGGTCACCCTGTAACACCAAAGCTATCTCTAGTTCTATGAACACACAATTTACTTAAGCACAATGCTAAGAAACTGCAAAAAAAAAGCAAAGTTCTGAAGCTGTAGGAAGCATAAGCTAAGACTTCTCCCAGACTGGTTTACATCCCTCACCTCCATAAAGTGGAAAAGCATTCAGAAGTGGGGCATCACCAGCGATGTAGCCTCCAGGGCAATCATACTGAACTTATTCATTAATTGTTTCATTTATTCATCGTATGGCCTTTTTCTAAAGAGAAACCCAACCATGTGTTGTTTTGCTGGTGCTGTGCACACAGTGGTTGTGGACCAGCTAAGGAGCGATGCTCTAGCTCACTCTCACTGCCTTCACAGCTCCAAGAAAGAGCTTATCCAAGGAGCAGGGAGATGTCTGCTGCCTTGCCTGCACTGCCTGCACAGGCAGGAAGGCAGAGAAGAATGCTGCACTGTGGCTTGGAAACAGGAGATGGGGAGATAACAGCAGCTACCTGTGGGTATGTGGGGTGAGGGAGCTCCCTTTTCCTCAGTCTTCAGCATCTAAGACACAACAGCCTGGGCTTCGAATACACCTTACTCAGGGTGGCTGTTTGGAAAGGAAAATTTCCATGTTCACTGGGGAGAGAAGTGGTGTTTGAGCTTTTCCTGAAGGCACAGTGTTTTTAACAAGTTGCTGGCCTGTTTCTCGTAATCAAATGGAGTAGGTCTTACAACATGACAAATTTTATTGTCTGTTGGCTGCAAAGAAAGTGGCACACTTTCTGCTCGCTATGTGGGATGTTGCATTTCATGCCTTACTTTACACTGACCTCACTCACAGTATGATCAGAGCACTATGAAAAAAATCTTAAAAATCCAAACACTCAGCCCTCCTAAATCATCTTCTATTTACATTTTTTGCTACTTTTCAAAGTAAATCTTGAGTGAAAATACTGCAACTCTACTGAAGTTTAGCTTTTCCTTCTGCCAAGGATGTAGCAGAAAAATTACTCTGAGTGGGGAGAGGCCACGGTGTCCAAGGGGAAAAATATGTCCATTGCAACTCCCCCTCTGACATCTCCTTAGGAAGTGAGTTCTGCCGGCAGATGCCAAAGGTAAACCCTACCATATGCCTGACACCACATCCACCTGGTTAACATATTAGGATCAAAAGAGAAGAGACAGCACATACTAATGTACAGACATCCAAAGACAGAAAAAAGCATAAGGAACAACCTAACAGTTAGGGGTATCTCTGTGCATCAGCTATGTTTAAATTTCAGATTAATATGCAACTGCAGTAGCACAGAGGCTCAAGGACCACAGGAAGGATGCATTACCTACAGAAATCACACACAGTACTGGTGTTTAGAAGCCCAAGGGAGTCGGTTTCTGCAGTGATATCACACATGCCACAAGAAACTATTTCAAAACCACATGAGGTCTGACACCACAGCCTGTCCTCCTGCAGCTCAGGCACCAGTGTGAGTGTCTGGCTTTATTAAAACTGCAGACATCAAACTGGCTGCCATGTCTGTCCAACTGTGTTTAAAACCCCCTGACAGAAGAAGGTCAGCACAGAGGAGGTTGGATACAGCTCTGGCTATGGACATGCTATGAGCTCTGGATGCAAGTTGCTGCAAAGCCAGAAGCAGATGCATTAAAGGCTGAGCTTAAAAGCCAGATGAAAGACAGAGTCAGCCTTTTAGCTGCTCCAGCTTAGTGTGCAGCCAACAGGACTTGAACTCAAAGCTGTGGTCTCAAAGAGGTCCCGCTGGTCGGCTGAGCACAGCTGCTCTGGGCAGAGCAGCACATCTGTGCAGCCAGAGCTGGCAGGCAGGCACTGCTGTGGATATTGGGAGCCAGGACACAGACACCTGCCATCCGCAAGACCTCCAGATCTCTGAATGTGGCCCTGGGTTTCTCTGTACCAGGGACATTAGGTGAAGGAGAAATTTTACAGAAACAGGACAGCAATGGCTTTTCTTAACCTGACTAAGAACGGGGTGTTTGTCTTATATTTTCTACTTGAGATAACAGCTTTCCTCCAGCAACTGCTTTCCTTCAGTTCTAGGTGGATTGGTTTGACTGTAACAAGCAAAATATAAACAGAAGTTATCATTTCTCAAAACAATCTTCTTCTGCCTTATTTGCACTTGGGGTTCTGCCTTTTAAAAACTTTTCCCACCACAACGTGGGCATAATCTCTTTTTCACAAATACTTGTGCGTATATATGTATATGTGTCCAAACACACAAATACGAATACACACAAATATGTGCACATATTCCCTATAGCATTCACTAAACAGCAAATGCTAGTTCTTTAATACTTGTGTAAATTATGTCCTGTGCACTGTTACAGCTCATTATTGATGGCATATTAATCTTAATTTTATTCAATTAGCTTTTCAAATTCCTCTTCTTTGTTATTTCTGATTAGTTTTAAAATACCAATAAATGTCAAAAATGCAGTGGGAATATTGCATGGTTCTTCCTCTGTTCCTTTCGGCTCCTTTAGAGGAGTAAAGTATCTTTGAAATGCATGAAATGTTTCAGATTTTGATTGCTATTTGTTGCTCTCTCTTTTTTTTTATTTTGCCCTAGACTAATTCCATTTTGATTGTCTATCATAAAAAAGTAGACTCATCAGAATTAAATTTTTTTTAAAAATTATGATTATGCGTATTTCCTCTACTAATTCATTCATATGAAATAATTAACTGATTATTTCTACAAGTCAGCAATTAATGAAAAAATTTTGACGGCATTACAAATCTGAGAATTAACATTGATTGACCAACAGGTCACACACCATTTCAGTATTCTTCTACCTGAGCCTTGACACTGAGAATCAGATTTCTACTCTGAGAATCAGATTTCTACTGTAGATTTGTGTTGTTACACTTTTTGCAGACATTCTTGTCAGGATAGATCTACTTCTTCAGTTATTTACAGGCCTCATATTTCAAAGGGAGACATGCAAATAAGCAGCTATTAATTTAGGAATTGTCTTTTCTGCAAAGGTTGGTCCATCATTTTTCTTTTACAAGAATTTGTATTTAAAAATAGAAGCAAAATAAAAAACGAAATTTGTATCAGAATTCAGATATTACAAAGACAGTGCTTCATAATTTCTTTTAATTCTCAGGGCAAGAATATGATCATCGTGATTTTTTTGTAGGTTTGTGTCTCTAAATCTTTTTACAAACATGTTTTAACACACAACATCCAGCTGATCACCACTGGCTTGCATTCCTTCATGTCCTTGATCTTGATGCTCCCTATTGATAAATCATTTCCACTGTGGGGCTCTGAAAGCACCCCGGGGTGCTCCAGTTTAGGCAGTCTCTGAGGCCACACCCTCAGAAAAGAGGATGTAAAGAGATGGGGCTGGGGTGTCCTTGCTCCTTGGCCAGTCCCAGCTGCCTTGCTGCATGGCAGGCAGCCCTCCAGACTCTGGCTAAGGGTATGTTTGCACAAGGACTCCTTGAATTCCTCCTTCTACGGTGACTCAGATGACAGGAATTCAGCCTTACCGTAATTCATGCTCAGTTGCCTTTATAACTTGTCCCTTAATTAACTGATGCATGCAAGAAACCTGTTCTCCGAGCTATTCAAAAAGTGGCTATGCAACATTAATCCATGGACTTTTACTGTATCAACAGTCACCAGCACAAATTATTTCAGCTACCTGACTTGGATCATTTTGGATAGAAGTGAAGTCCCTGTGCATAAAGAAACATTGTTTCAGGCCAGCCTCTCCTATGAGCACAAATGCAGATTTAAGGCCAGTTCAAGAGAGTTCCCAAAATGTCATGGGACACTGAAGTCTCTCTGCATCCTGAGACGATGAGCAGTTATCTCAAAGAACAAACAGTTCTATTTTCTAGAGCTGAACTTGTGGGAGTATTTACTAAAACGAGTAGCCAACCCAAAACAGTGAGTATCAATATACCCAGATAATAAACCTGCGTCTCTTCCTTCGGGACTAAATTCCTACTCTCCTCCCAACCCCTGCTTTTGTACAATGTCAATGAATATTGTTAACCAAACATCATAGTTAATTCTAGAAATTACTGCATTTCACTTATGAAAAACAGACAATGTTATAGCTCTATGCTATCTTTTATTCTCTGTCAGAGCCTGACAGTCCTGTCTGTCCCACTCTGTGCACCGCTCCCTGCTGCCCTCGCAGTTGTGCCAACAATGACTGTGTGCCTGGCAAACCAGAGCAGTGAGCCCATCTTTTAACTGCGTTACAGGAGCTCAAAAAAAAATTCAAAACAAAACACATCCAGGGCTACACTGCTCACAAAGAAAATGTAACATGAAACTACAGCCTCCCTCTACCCCTCCCTCAAAATAATCTCAGTTCTTTGATGAACAAAATACACTGAGTTTTCTCACTGTGGCTGTTTTTAATTCTAGTTCAGGATGAAAAATGTCAGCACACGAGGTTTTTACAAAAGAACAGAAAATCCATTTCCTTTTTCGGGTCAATTAAACAATTGGTGTTCTTTCAAAGCAGCAAAACAATATTTTTAATGGCAAAGAAATGAAAATAGTGATTCTTAGTGGTATTCTTCAACCCTATACGTTTTTTTTCTCTCAAGACTTTCCTTTTTCCTTTCTTTTGTTTATCCTGTGGAGGGAAAGGAAAGTTTGAAAACACGCAAGCTCCCTATCAGACCTGCCTTATCTCATCTCGAGGTTTTCCTTGTCTTGGGCAGAGCTGAAGCCAAGCGGAAGCCACGTGCCTCCAGCCACTCCCTTGCTGCCTCCTGAGCAGGCAGGGAGAGGAATGCTGGCATATCACAAAGAAGCAAGCACAGAAAGACCTGAAAATCTTCTCACCTGACATCAGTGTGACTCCCTGTATCAAAGGAACAGCTCTCTCCTCTTTTGGATGAAAAATTTCCTTCAGCTCTCTTGTTTTCCTAAAATAATCACAGGTTAACTCCACATCTCTGTCCTCCAGAGTGTCCCCTCTCTCCCAGTCTCCAGTACATTTTACCTCCTCCACAGAACTGTATGTCCCTTTACCCACTCATCAGAGACCACCAGACACCAGGATATGCACTCACCCACTCCACCTACAGCCAGAACCCTCGAAAATAACTGCAAATCCTGATCATTGCTCACCCAGCCCTTAGGCAGAGAACAGAAAACACAGAAATGCCACATGCTGCACACACCCACACCCTCCATCCACTGGTCACTCAGCATCCCTGATTGGAACCGATTCCCACTCTGCTCCCCCAAACTTCATGACTTTGGGCATCCAGTTGCCTGCCATGCCTCTGAAAAGATATACTGCAAGCAGAGGCACAGGTTCATATGAGTAGTTTGCAAATCTGTGCATTAGTTCATTCCAAAATGCTTGTAAGACATCACATGTGGAGCTGTGAAGGATTTATCAGTGACATAACCAATGACAGCCTGCCTCTGCTGACAGCTGGAGCAACAGGACCAAGGAAACAGCTTTGGCCATCTTCACTCTGACCCTGATGCCTCCTCAGGTGTGGACAAAGCTTTTGGGTGGGAGTGAAGCCCAGTACAGGGAAGGGGCAAGTAGTATACACCAAAGTCCAAAGTAGGGAGTGGACTGGGCTTTGTTTTGCTTTAATTCAGGCACGCTGAATGTGGTTTTCCATGGTCATGATCCTTCAAAGATGCCTTCGCTCCACCTGGCTCCATGTAAAGGAAAAAAGAGACCCAAAGGTCAAGCTTTTCAATGTGCATCCCAGAACAAGGATTTCTGCACGAAACTGACAGAGTTTGGAAGTACATCAACATGAAAACAAGGACCTTTTACCTTCCAGCAAGAAAAAAAACATCTTCCAGAGAAATATTTAACTGCCTTTGCCTTCAGACAACCATTCCAATGCGAATGAGGATGTGCTTATTTTGGCAAGACTCTCCTAAACGGAGCTATTTTGTGTGTGGTTAGGGGTGTTGGATGCAGGCTCAGTAATTTGCTAGTGGCTGCTTGTGGTAGGTAGTTCTTGGGAAGAGGCTGACTAGACAGCCAGAATGTAGGTCACCAGTGGGTGGAGTTCACAACCTCCCAGCTCTGCTGCAGTCAGTGTGCAGAAGTTACTTCTCCCACAGAATTTGAAATTAATGACGAAGCCTGAAAGCTGGGCCACTTTAAGTCCTTAGGATGAAAATTTAATTGGTTACTCATTTATGTATGATGCTGTTTAATGTCCAGTCTGTTCCTGGATTATCTGTTAGCCAGGAGAACTTCCATGTGCAAGGACAGAGGTGTTATTCTACGGTGTTTAAATGTGCATAGGCATTTGTAGTTAATAAACAAAACAAATTTTGATAACATAGTTGAAGACCATTAGTCACATTTTCAAAGTGTCTCCTTCCTATCACACTCATGGCAGGCCAGAGCAATCTTTTGGCTCCTCAGCTCCAGTGGCCATTCAGCTGGCCAGGCTTTACAGCAATGATGGGTGAGAGCCGTGGGGTCTCAGCTGTCTGGCCAAGCATTCGGCAAGAGCAGTCAGGGGAGAGCACTAGTTTCTTAAATGACCCTTTAAAATCAGCTCTATATAGCATTGTACCAGTCTTCATTCTTCCTGCTGCATGTATTTCAGAAAAAAACCACAAAACAACCCTCAAACCTTAATAGCTTTTCTAAACAAGAAGCCAGAACAACACACCCTTTTATGTTTGCATAGGCTCCATAGCTGCCTTAACTCCAGGCTAAACCACCGCTGTATATCTGCATAATCTTAAACCTTAGCAAATTAGAAAATAAATGTATGTGCATGCATTTGAAACAGCACGTTCTCCTCCAGGCTTTATCTCTCTGTAACTGCTGAAATTGTCTGACAGGGATATTCCTTGCAGTCATATCACATGGATCTGTGGTGAAAAGGTTTCAGCAGTTTGCAGTGCACGTGTACTATCAGGACTGTCACTGGGATACTTTGGAGGCATTTGTAAAAAGCAGCTGCCCCTGGAGGAGATTGCTGGAGGAGCAGAGGCTTCCTCTGCGTGTACTCTCTGCACAGACATGGGGTTCCTGCTTATAGACCTCTGACTCATCAAATATCAGACTTACTGCCTAAAAACCAGTTGCTTCTGTCATCTCTGCCAACAAGAAAACTGACCAGGCTAGTTGGAAAGTGGCCTGAGTGATGTCTCTGGGATGTGTGCTGGTAGGACTCATGACACAAAGCTGGTGAGGATATCTGGTGCTGGAAGTTTTAAACAAGCAAGACTTTAATTCTGACCAGGTTATGTAAACAAAAGCTTTTGCCATACTGCTCCACGTTTGTAGTCTGCTACCCTGTGGGAAAAGGGTTAAGGATTGTAGACAAATGTATTTCATATAAAGAAAGCACTACTGGCACCATCAGCAACCCTGCATCAGGATACATTCCAATGTGTATGCTTGTCCTTGCTGCTGACTGTGAACGGTCTGAATTAGGCACATTCACCTATCAGAACAGTCCCTTTGAAGGGCAGGGATGTGCAGTTCATGATACCAAAGATGGAAATTAAATAGCAACAACGTGCCCAGCATAGGCTAGCCGAAAAGGGCACCTAAGAAATTTTACAGGTAAAAACACAAGTGTCCCAGAAGAGTAGATACCGGGGGATGAAGCAGGTTTGCTGTCACTTGCATCCAGGCTGTCAAATTCCACCTGGGTTGCACATTAGGCATCTGATTGCTTTTCTGGCTTGGGCTGTACAGAGAATTTCTACAGGAAATCTGAGGTAGAGCGGGAGATCTGTCTCCGATTTTCCAACTCCCAGTTCAGTGCCTTAACCACAGGTGCCACCTCCTGCAGAGGCTCTGAGCTCATACGGATGCTGGGGTCCTTCCAAATTAGCAGCGATACCAGAACGGAAATGGCCCTTTCAGCACAAAATAAACACGAATAGTCCATAAATGCTAATGATACAATTTAAGTGTCTCTGTGTTCAGTGAATTCAGCCTCTCACCTCCAAATGCTGGCAGCTGAAGTTTCTTTTGTCTAAGATCAAACACTGATTACTCTAATGGGCTTTGTCTCAGTAATCTATTTTAACACTATGGTTAATATCTGACAATTATGGTAGATTAGCATCAAAGACTAATGGAAAGACTGAGGTAAATGTGTTCACAGCAGTCACCATGTAGTTCAACATAAAGATGTTTGCTGTCAAAGAAAGGTTTTCTACCATAAACAAGTATGTTACTATTAATGCTGCTGTATAGCATCTATGAGTAGCAGGTGGGCCCTTTGCTACTTCAAATGTCAAGTAACTAGACCACACAAAAGTTAAGGTTTTAACTGTAAAAAGTGTTTAAAAAAAAAAAGTGGATAAAAAAAGAAGAAAAACTTGCAAAGTTCTGCCTCTTCTTGCCTCCCCATGATGATCCCAGCCTTTGTTTGTAGTTGCCCTGCCTGTCCATTCAGTACATAAATGGCCAGCCAAAGATTAAAGCCAACAGGATCAAATTTCATAGGATGCTCTGGTATCTAAGGAATGATGGAAGAGTGAGACAAGATACAGAAAGGAATTTAAATCTCATTGAAAAATTACAAGAAAGAAGATCTTCAGCCTGAGAACACACAGTGTGAAAAAAGAGGATTCACAGATTTTATTCATATATGCATGCTCCATTAAAATGACATTCATTGAAATACATCATTAAAAATGACCCCAAAAGTTCAAGGTTTCTTAACTAATGATGATTCTGCCTCACCAACTGCAGGAACTGAAATACTGCACAACTTCCATCGAGCTGTGCCCAAGAAGTCACTGTGACAATATACATGTTATATTTTAAGCACAATATTTCATAGCAGCATTTTTTTTAAAAAGCATTTTCTGCTGTTTCCTCTGCTTGTATTTACGGAAAGGCTAAGCAGGATACACATAGCTGTGTGTACAGATACTGAAGCCCAGGACAGTGGCCAAAGCATGGATTTCCACTTCTGTTTTATGATGTTTTGATCAGTACAGACCTATTATTTTTCTGTGTTACATACTAGTGATCCAAATCCACAGTACAGGGTCAGAAGAGATCTTTGACCTGTTGTTCACCACAACTCTTCATAAGCTATTTAATGAAAGTATTATATCACATCACTAATGCAGGATTTCCAGTGTGCATTGATGCCTTTCAGCATTCAGCCTGTGGCTTCTAGACTCTCAGTGTGATGATTTAGCTGTTACTAGGGACAGTGCTGCTAAGGCTGCCACATTTCATCTGCTTCATAAGTGGATTTCACAGAGGCACAGAACCACAGACGTCTTCTATTCCAACCCCCCGCTCAAAGTGGTCACCTAGATCTGGTTTCTTAGGACAATGCCTCTTTGGGGTTTGAATACCTCCAAGGAAAGGCTCCCCAACATCTCTGGGTAGCCTGTGCCAGGATTGGATCTTCCTCACAGTAAAGAAAGTTCTTTCTGATATTTAAACAGAGTTTTTTGTATTTCAATTTGTGCCTATTTCCTCTTGTCTTTTCACTGGACACTACTCATGAGAGTCTGACTCTGTTATTTGTTCTTATGTCTTTTTATTATATTTTATGTCATAGTACAACATAATATGTTATAATGTTATGATGTGAATATTAGACATTACTATCTTTCATGTCATATTATTATGTCTTTGTTACATTCCCCCATCAGGTATTTCTCTGCATTGATAAGGCTCACTCATTTATTTACACAATTAGTTTGCTTTCTCTCTATGGCCTTGGTGGTTTCCCCAGTGCTGGCCCTAACTCCAGCATGCACTTGACCTCGAGGCCTGCCCTTTCTCCTTAAAGTCACTTGAGTGCATTAATGCTTCATGGAACAGCAGTACTGTCCTTGCAAACACCTTGCAAGATCAAATTTCAGGAATGACATGGTGAATAAGAAAATGCTGTTCTAGCTAAGTTTCTTCTTCTGCTCACACTCAAGCCCATATGCCTTTTAAGTGCAGAAAAGGAAATTGTCTTCTCCTTTTGGCCAGTCCTGTAAGAAAGATTCTGTAGGAAGGAAAAAAACAAGAGGTAGAATATAGATGCCACTTCATCATAATTTCAAGCACTTGGCCCTGGGAAGCAATCCAATCCACGTGGCATATTGCTCAGACTCTCCGTACAATCACTGCAGAGTAATCAAGTTCAGACACTTCCCCCTCTCCTCTGACAACATACCACGGGGACTGTGTGCACCCCAGCAGCAGCTCAGTCTGCTTGGGTGTGTTGTTTACTTCCTTCACAAACAACATACAGAACTTGGGAAAAAGTCATGCCCCTTCATCCATTTGGAATCATGGCCACAGAGCCTCCTCCAAGGACAGGTGCCAGGAAGAACACAGCTGAAACCTACACAGTTACTGTCCTTAAAAGTCGAGGAGCTAGAGGGTGTGATTTTAAGGATCTGTGTAGCCCACAGACTGAAGCTCATGTCAGAAAAGAGCTTTAACCAGCTGGGCAGGACCCTCTGGGGAACACACTCGTGGCTGAGCTTTGGAAGCCAGACAGCAGCTGAAGTCTGTGGGACCAATAAAAGCTGGTCAGAGGGATCCTCATGACAGCCTGGAAGCTGGGTTGGTTTGCTTATGGCAAAGCAGAACTGATGCTCAGGTGCTGCTTTCTGCATCAGACTACTTACCATGGGATAAAAGATTGCTTCTTCTCTGCCACTGACATCATGTCCTGTTCTCAAAACACATCAATCTTTTAAAAATTGACAGCAGCCTCAAATCCCCACCTCCAGCTGTCACTGCTTTGTCTGTGAAGCTTCCTGGCACTGTACTTGAGAGGCTTCTCTGCCTTCTTCTGATCCCAAGAGCTTTATAAGCTGCACTGACTGGGTAAACTCAAGCTATTTAAAACTACTGATGCTTGGATGGTAAATTCAGGCACTTAAAAGTTAGGAAATAATAGATCTGTGTAATTGCAGTTTTGTTCTCTTTTAAATTCATTTTGTGCTGTCCTATCAATGAGAACATGACTTATTTGCTTTAATTGTGGTTCTGACATTAAAATCAGCACCATCCTAAGCATGAACAGAGAGGAAATAATTACAATGGCATAAGAAGTAAAACAAATTCCTTGTCTAAGCACTTGTCTTTGTAATCTAATAACAGTGAACTAGTCTTCCTCCCGCCCCTCCTCTGTCACTCCTCTAATTTCTCTCTTCCTTCCTCTCTCCCTCTCTTCCTTCTCATCCATAGTACCTCTCCCCACTGAAATATCAGCAGCATTTGCAGCTCTGAACCTTGTATACTGTATATTGAACTGAGATTAAAGACTGACAGTAACTACCAAGAAGGAAAGCTACACCCTTAAAGCCTTGGAGAGTTTGCAGGGGCCCAGATCAAGACCAAAGGAGTGTCACTTTAAAGTCAGATCTGATTCTCCTTCTCCCATGTGCAAACATCAGAAAACTTCTGCTCTATGTGTTGCTGCTGACACACACTGTAATTAGGTAGTAGGGCCACAGACCATACCCATGGTTAGTCTGTCCACTTCTTTCTGCTTAGGAGTTGAAGAGTGAAAGAAGGATTGGTGTCTCCAGTATCATTTTATTCTTGAAGGAACTCTAAAATAGGAGCATGTATGCTGAGTGAAGGAGGTAACCTAAAATATCTCTCTCAAACTTCAGGTTTTTTCCCCTCAAAATACAGTCTGAGTGTCTTTGTTCTACATTAAAAAACGCTTTATGCTTGGAGAAGGAACACATACTCAGTTGACAACATGTGATTTTCATCAGTAAAGACATTCCTTGACATTTATTTTCCTGAGTAAATAGGTTAGCTAGTTTGACTTACAATTAAGTACATACAGTTGGACTCTTTAAGTACCTTCCTATCTCAAAATCTGTGGGGGATACTACAGGCTAAAACCTAAGATCTGTGGAGTAGCTTGGAAAAAAACCATAATTATAACATTATAAAAAACAAATATTGATAGAAAAACAATGTGGACCTTAAATCCATTCTTCATTACATTCATTATCTCATTTCTTCCCCAACAGGTTCCATTGCTAGTGCACTAATGAGTCCTTTATCTTGAGGATTTTTGTTTCTTGATAGGCTGTCTTGTATAGATAAAATCTTAACACAGTTTGTGGTACACACGGTTGTCAGCTTTGTGCTCTCTACCAAGCTCAGCTGTTTGATTCAGCCATCAGGATCAGAAGCCACTAGGGAGGATCTCATGCCCACTCAAATTCAGTTCTCTCCTCTCTTTGGTAACTTATTTATACTGGGTTACACAGGAAAATAATTTTATATCGAGACATATATCTTGTATTAAGTGTGGTTAAAGCAGGCAGTAGGCTGAAAGAAGGTGATGGCAGGGACACGCAGCCATAGAGGTGATCACACAAATTTGCTTCCCTTGAGATGCATGTTGCATGCTGATAGAGAAACAGATGGAAAAAACCATCAGATAGGCTTGGCGTTTGATTGCTCCTTTGCTTCCAGGGCTGTCACACCCAGCAGTGACTCCACGGGGTGCTATTTCCTCTGGGAGGGCTCCTGATGCCAGCTGAAATGCCTCACAGCTATCTGACAAAAGGTGTTGAAGTGGTGCAAAATCCTCCTGCCAGTTCAAGAATGCTCAAAAGAAGTTTGAAGGAGCAGTTTTGTCCCTAGAGGCTTTCTTTTTTTCCTTTTTTTTTTTTTTCTTCCCTGATTCGGTGTGATCTGTCCTTGTCCAGATGGTATTAACATTACTATCCTGGATAACTCAACAGAAAAACAATCATGAGTTCACAGCAGACCTGTGTTAAGTGTAGTTAGTGGGTGGTTATCCACAGTCTTAACCAGAAAAGATTCGTGTCCTGACATACTCTAAGGTGTCTCTATGTGCAGAGAACTCAGAAGTCACAAGAAATAAGATCTTATTTCAAGGTTTTCCAACAATTACCACCTTCACCTTTGTCAGGTTGCTGAATCTTTGTGCCCCTCTTCTAACCAGAAAAATGGGAATAACATTTACTTTTCCATGTAATGAGGTAGGAAGCATGGCTACATGTACATGTACAAGCAACTCTTAACTCCTCAGTATTAACTCTCATCTATCAATCTGTTCAGGAGCATTTTGTTAGTCTCAAGAGTTGCAAAAATTTTTGCTTCTGCTGTTACCTGTGTGGGAGTAGATCAGGATTAACTCTCCTGAAGTTAATAATAAAACCAGACTGAGTAAACACGGAATCAAACCCTCCCAGTAATGAAACACCCCAGACTCACCCTCACAGGAGCTGAACTTTCTTGAGCCATTTTCAGAACCTTTACAAACTCCTGTGACAAAAGACAACTGTTTCATGTTTTCACTCCTTTGAGAACTTGTGCAGATCTACCACTGCTGAATCTAACCCGTTTCTCAAGTTGAGAGTTCCATTTTCTAACCTGGAGAGCAGTTAGGTTTCCAATCTGGCTGCTTTACTCCCATGCACAGACACTTGAATCTCATTAAAGAACATGTAATCTACAGTAAGAAATGCGAATAATAAATGTTACACAGTGAGTTCAGACAAGTCCAGAAAATTACAGTGAAAGTGGTATTAATGGGCTTTTATGTTTTCCCCAATGGGTTCTAGAACCTATGTCCTGGGGTGCACTAGGCACAGACAACAGAGGGGATTGTCCTGCTCTGTTCTGCACTGGAGGAGACTTGAATATTGTGTGCAGTTTTGGGCACCACAATATAATGGTGTAAGGCTACTGCAGAGGGTCCAAAGGAGGGCCATGAAGATGGTGAAAGGACTTGAGGGGAAGCTCTGTGAGGAGCAACTGAGGTCATTTGGTCTGTTCAGCCTGGAGGAGACTGAGGGGAGACCTCATTGCAGTCTATGGCTTCCTTGTGAGGGCAAAAGGAAGGGCAGGCACTGATCTCTTCTCTGTGGTGACCAGGGATAGGACCTGGGAAAAAGACCTGAAGCTGTGTCAGGGGAGGTTTAGGTTGGATATTAGAAAAAGGTTCTTCACCGAAGGGTGGCTGGGCTGGAACAGGCTCCCCAGGGAAGTGGTCATGGCATCAAGCCTGACAGAGTTCAAGAAGCATTCGGACGGGGCTCTCAGGCACTTGATGTGATGTGCAGGGGATGCTGCTGTGCAGGGCCAGGAGCTGGGCTTGGTGATCCTTGTGGGTCCCTTCCAACTCAGTTTATTCTGTGATTCTATGAAGAATCTTTCACGCCATTTACCACTCATGAAGACCACACATTGAATGCATCCAACCACTTCATCTCTACCCTATCTACTTGACTCAGCTATTGCTGAGTGATGGGGACTGTTTCAAACATAGAGCCCTTCCCTGACTGCACAATGCACCAGCTCTAACATCTTCTCTGTCCACGTAACTCTGCTGTCTGAAGTTAAGCAGCCCTGTTGCACCTCCCAGGTTTCATATGCTTCCTTTATCATCCAAAACATGCTGGGCAGAATACTGTTATGATGCATTCAGCCTCTCAACATGAGGAAGACATAAAACTTCAGATTTGGCTGCAGCTATATTACATTGCCTCAGAGAGCTCAGAGATAATAAGTAAATCTCATATACATGGTTCCCACTGCTTACAGATCTTGAATAATTTTTGGGGGTTTTGTTTCACTTTAACGTGTACTAAATTCTCTGTGTAACATTCTTCTGTCTTTTGTAGACTTCCAGGACAGCCTGAAGCTCAGTAAAAATCTCTGTTTTGGTGTAAGGTGGATTTCTTTTCAAAGCAGGCATTATCTTCTGGGTAAAAAAACCCAGGTAGTCTGTACCTCTGGACTCTGCACGTCAGAAAGAAGTCCTCAGGACACGCAAGAGGAAGGACGCAGCTCCAGAGCACAGATGCATGCAGAGCAACCATGGCCACACAACAAGGACAGCAAACTTTGAGGGTGACTGATACCAAATAGCTTTGAGAAAAAGCGGTAGCCTCTGGTTACTGTGACCAATCCAAACCTGTCAGGGGCAAAAAATGGTTCCAGCAGAGCCCTATGCTCTCCCTCTGTATAAGTGGCCACAGCACTAAGGGCAAAAGACAGAGAGCCAGTCATTTAGGAAGAATTTAGCTCCAAATCCCAGGTGGGAGTCCTGGCTTCTACACAGCTCAGAAACCACCGCTGTAGCAACACCGACAGCATTTCATTCAGCTTCTGCTGCTGCCGAGAATTTAGGTTGCAAACTACTTTTCTCTCATCCTCTATCAGCTACAACCCAGTCTTGGCTCCTTCTGCACAGTGGCTGCCAGGATGCTGATCTGCAGGACCCTGAACTCTCCCTCACCTCGAATGGCCCCACCTTGCTCTCGTCCCTGTGCACAGGCTCCCACTACAGTCACCCTACTCAGCCCCCCATTTTACCTAGGGGGGGAAATGAGTGTGGGGGAGAGTGAGGCTCCTCCACCCGGCCACGGCTGCGCTGTGGGAGAGCACGGATCATCCCCTTAGTGCTGCCCCAGACGCCCCAGAATCGTTGCCTTATAAAGACCATTTTGTCTGTGGCTCACGCTCGTGCCCTGTGTACATAAAGAGAAATTGAAATGTTCCAGGCTCCGCTGTCACCTTCTGAGCAAAGCAGTAATATACGGCCCTGCGACTCCTCACCAAATCCGCTGCAGGGGTTGAGTTCCTCTCTTCAGCCGCGGCGCTGGCCAGGGTGGCACCAGCCTGGTGAGCCAGCTGCCATGAGCGACCCCCTGGGATGGCTTTGCTCATCCTTGATCGTTACCAGTGCTGTTTTTCCCTAAAATGACTGTTGGCTGAAGGTCTTCGTAAGAAAAGGTCTCAAATTCCTGGTATTGCCTTTACACCACTGTAGACCATTTTTACAGCCCTGTTAACAACCACTTTGTCAGCTACTTGGTATTAAAACTGTACAGTTTGCTGAAGGGAACTGTTGTGGGAAATTACCTCAAAATCTCAGCCAGGACAGTTCACAACTTTCCACTTAAAAAGCTGCAAGAATGCAGAAGACCAGAGTTTCACTCTCAGCAGCTCAGCACGTATTTCTTGGCAAGAGAAAGGCAGCACAGCAGGAGGTTGGATATGCTGGACCTCAAATAATAACTCACTAAAACAGCTCAGAGCAGCAAAATGGCTGCTGCTACTGAGAGAAATGAATCAGGCATAATTTGTCTTCAAAACAGTGTTACAACTGAGGCTGTGGCACAGGGCAGTGGGATTGGGTAACTCTCACCCCCCTTCTGTCATTACAGGGGAAAATCAGGCTTGAGGGCCTTATGTTTTTCCAGTGAGAAAGATCATGAAACTCTTCCTTTATTTACAGGAACGCTGGGCAACACCTGTTTTGTACACAAGAACGTGTGTCTGCTGGTGGTAAAGAAATCCCTCTGTCCTATTGATCTGTTGTCATTCACTCCAGGCAAGGAAACCCTGTGAAGTGTGTGACCTAAACCTCTCTCTAAGCAGAGATTTGGACTAGATATGTATTATTCCCCTAGACTTATTGCTTTGTATATGCCAACATACATCCTGCACTCAGTTCTAATTATACAAGTAGGGACCTCTTCTATTTACAGAAGGGGAAGCTGATCAGGCAAACTTTTTTTTTTCCTTTTTGACTACAGGTGCCCTTCTGACACAAATATGCTAAAAGCTTTTATATCAGCTGATTTATGTTGAAAGCCCAGCTTTAGCTTCAGGCTTATGTTTAACAGATTCTTATTGAAGCCATTCTTGTTGGCCCATCAACACTGTATTTCCTCAGCAAAGATGTTTGACAGCGAACGCTGCTGTAACTTCCCATATGATCCTTTCTGTCATTCCCAGGCAAGGCTGGGACAGATACCTGCCATACAGAGAAGTGGGGGAACAAAGGCCATCACAGCTCACCACATCTTCCTGTTTTGCTTTTACTTTACCAGGCTAGTGGGAGTTTTAGTGCCTGTCCTTAGTTAGGCTGAGATTTGGCCATCAACAATTTACGAGTGTATGTAGTGACCAGACGGGGGGAATGGATTCAAACTGAAAGGGAGTAGGTTTAGATTAGAGGTTAGGAAGGAATTCTTTACTGTGAGGGTGGTGAGGCACTGGAACAGGTTGCCCAGAGAAGCTGTGGACTCCCCATCCCTAGAAATGTTCAAGGACGTGTGAGACAGGGTTCTGAGCAAACCGGTCTAGTGGAAGGTGTCTCTGCCCAAGGCAGGGAGTAGGAACCAGATGATCCCTAAGGTCTCTTCCAACACAAGTGATTCTATGATTCTGTGATCTCCCACCCGTTCCCTAGTGTGTGAGAGAGGTGAGCAGGACAGTCCATCAGGGTCCACCTCCTCTCGGATGGCAGACAGAGAGCAAAGCGGATAGACCAGCAGTGCAGATGTAGGGAGAGAAGATCTTGGCATGACATATTCTCAAATACACTACAGACCTACAAATACTGAATTTGGAATAAAAACAAACATATTATAGAAGTAATATTTCTTTAAGGTGTATATATATACATACACACGCACATATAAACATAGAAGAGTCAACACTTTAAGGCTATTTGCAACAGATTAGCTACTTCTTGGTTCAGTGCCCTCAGAAGATCTATGTCATCTGTAGCAATATGAAGGAGAGAATTGGGACAAAAAAAAAAAGCCAAACTCTTGACTTAAACCTGGATTTAAATATTTTTCTCCACAAAGCAGGCATGTGTACACTGCAGCCTGGAAAAAGGTCCAGAGCAAATTCTGAAGGACAAAGGAGATAAACAAACAGCAGTTTAAATTAGCAAACCACAGATTGATACACAGCGTATGCAGCTAGAGCAAAAGTGAAAGCTTAGGGAGAGGCTTCACAAGGCAAGAAGATTGTTTTGCCAGAAGCAGGATAAAGACTTGCCTGCAGCCTAGAAACAGGCTCAGGTCAGCAGCAACCAGCTCCCCACAGCTGCTATATTTACAAGACTAAAATTATTTTCTGCAAAACTTCAGGCAGGTTGTTCTGGTATCTGCAGTTACAGTCCAGACTTTGCAAAGAAAATCTAGTTGTACTTACGATAGACTACTAATATAATATAGAGTGTGGGAAAACAGTTATTTTGGCAAAGAAATGCTTGTAGTCATTTCAGCAAGTGGGAAGGGTTGAAAAACATGGGTTTATTAATAGGGACTCAATCCAGTTGCATAAATAAGTAATTTACTGCCCTCAGAATGTCCTACAGAGTTCTATCTGACTGTATCTACTCCTCCAGTAGGGCATGACTGTCCTGTAGATCCCGTGCTTTATCCACCTGTGCATGTGGATGTCTCACATGCCAGTTAGGACACCCTGGGTACCAGCAAAATAACCCTGATCCCTTGCTGTCAGGAGCAGAGCATTCACCACACCCAGACAGGCCCATGAGGACAAGAAAAAACAATACTAAATACAAGTATAGAAAATATGGGGGGAAAACCCCACGATTTTACAAGAAGCAGGTGAATAGCAAACAGATAAAATTTTGCTACTACCAAGCGTGATTCGGAAAAAGTTAGAGCAAAGACCAGAATCCAGTGTTGTGTAAGGTTCTAGAAAAAGTATTTGTACTGATGTATGCAGATTTGGCCACAAGCTGGGCTCAGAGGGCTGTGACGGGAGGCACAAGCCCCAGCTGGTGGCCAGTCACTAGGGGTACCCCAGAGGTCCTGGGGTACCTGCTCTAGCTGACTCTGCTTTGACCACACAGTTTGCAGAGAGGCTGTCTGGTCTGTGATTGCATGTGGAAAAAATTTACTTGCTGTCTCTAAGTTATGATTTCTTCTATCCAGAAACATGACACAGCTGATGAGCATATAATCGACATCATAGTCAAGGTATTTGCCAGAAATAGCACACTGATAATGGCACTGGTAGACAATGGACCACAGCTTTCAAGTTTAAGAGTCAAAGCCTTTGCAAATCGCGCAAACTTTTTACTTCAAATGCAGGATATTCACTGTGCGAGTATACTGTGGATAGTAGTGCTACAACAGCTAAACATTTAAACAGGTTATAGCATGCAGATTTTAGGGAAGCCAGATGTTTTGTGAAAAATCACTAAAAATATGTAGAAGAGCTCATGTGAATGATAGAAAATAAAAGAAGACTCAAATGCCAACAGCCTATAAAATAGCCTTAAGAAAATCTGGAGTGAATTACATCAGAGGAATGTCTGTGAAGGGAGGAAAAGAGAGGGAACATAACCACACAGAGAGAGATTCATCAGTGCAGGTCATGGAGACAGACTAGTTAGAAATGTAAGATGGGATAGATGAATAAAAGATATTATCTAGCTAAGGGAAAGGTGGACATAAGCAGCCCATGATAGATGGTAACAGCTGAAAGATTGAGAAGGATATGAATAAATGAGAAATTTATTTAAGGGAGTACTCTAAAGAAAATGCAATCACATCTTCAGTAAAATATTTTGAAAGAAAGTCTGGCTCAGGGGGATTTCTGAAAGGAAATGTCATGGAAGAAAGACTGAAAACTGTGAAGACTCTAACCTGAAGGGGAAGGAAGGAAGATTAGGCAATGATTGTTCAGCCTATGACAGATTCTTGAAGAAGGGAAAAAGTCATCTTCCCAATGGGTGAAGAAGATAAAGGCAAGGCAGAAAAGATTCAGATGCACATGCAAAAGTAAAGTTGGTTTTTTTTTTCAAGGGCAAGACTCTGAAAATAGGAAAGGTGTAGAAGAACTTTTTCATGGAGACCAAAAACTGTCACAGGACACATGGCTAGGTTCATGTTTGTATTTGAACTCAGATGGCCACAAAACTGAGAAGGTGTCTGGGGAGTCTCTCAAACACTGGAGCAGCTGGGACACAGGAATCACTTCTGACAAAGATCTTTTAGCCAAGATCCCTTGCAGGGGACAGACTGGGGCTGTTACACTGACTCTGCCTGATAAAGATTTTATTAGAATTTTGCTGGATATGGGACCAGGACAACCCACTAAAATATAAAGGACAAATTCTTTGACGTAGGCTATAAGCAGAACATGAGATCAGACAGAAAAGAAAGAATAACAGTTAAAAATGCAACAAAATGCATGTGCGCAACAGAAGACTGAAAACGAAAGACCTTGGAAAAGAGTGGAAGAAAGGTAGAAACAATTTTGTGAAGATAACAAACATTACCATTAGCAATGTTGGTATCCTTATCTTCTTTAGCCAGAAATAAAAGCCAAAACCAAACCTGTGAAATGGATTTGATTTGGAGAATTAGGCACTCGGGTGAATCCTGGACTTTCTCCAGCTCCATTCAACAGCCAAAGGTGTGAGCAAAATGAAAAGCAGAAACCGGTCAATGCTAAGGAGTGTCACAGATGCCAGAATGTGAAACAAGAAGACTGAAGACAAAGAATTACAGCAGTAAGACACACAAAGTCTACAACCAGATACTCTGTCTACCCCAGGTCACTGTGTTGTTTGTAGAAAATTCTAGGACAAGGATGTTGAGGGAGAATTTCATACAGAAATTTTTCCGGTCTGTGGTATAATCTAAAAGGAGTTGAACCACAAGTGGTCTGATTCAATGGCCAAAACACTTCTTGAGAGACGTGGCACTCTGCTTGTGACCCTGCACACCACACATGCCTGGTGGAGACCAAATGCTGGATGCCACAGATAAAATACTATTTTCCAGCTGTGCTGAAGCCATTTTACAAGAGCCCACAGCACAAAAAAAAAAACAAAAACCAAAAACGAAAGGGAGGGGAAGATATTACAGCAATTAGAGCATATTAGTAGTTGTGAGAGATCTTGTCTACCCTTGCTGACCCCAAGGCAGAAGGTTCCAAGTCCACGAGTGTTTGCTGGCACACCCTGCAAGCTCATCATACCTCTATTCTTCCTGCTCTCCTACATGGATCCAGGCAGGAAACCGATCTGTTCCTGCATGTTTTTACCCTGGTATCTCATAAGGATTTAAATCAGACATCCAGGACAGGAAGAGGACATGTCAGCAATGTTACCTGACCTCTGAAGGCAAGTCACATGGCTTTGCTGGTGATGTGACAGATTGAAGACATCAGATGCAGGTTGTGAGATTTTTGTCCATGCTAATTCCCAGCTGTGATGTAGGGTCAAAACCTCAGAGAAGGGCAGTTCCACTGTCCCGAAAATTCGACAGAGTTAACAGCACCTTCAGAACTTACCAGCAAACCATGTAATTCAATCATCTAACGTTAGAGGAGACTACTAGGAACACCTTCCCAGCTCAGGAGCAGGTTGCTGCTGCTGCATGGAAGGTTGACAAGTCAGATGTAGGTATTACAGTGAAACATCAGTCACTTTTTAAAGACATGGAGCTGAAAACTTGCAATAAACTGTGTAAACAGCAGCATGTGTGGTTTATCCCATGATACAGACCGGGACATCAGAGTAACTTTGTGAGTCCACGTCCTAAGTGATGAAGGTTCTTCACATTCAGTGGGATCAAAGTACAGCTGAGACATTGCAGGTTTAAGTCTTTGCCTGTTTTCAGCAACGTGAATATCTACACATACTTCACGCCATTGAATGTATAATTGGAACAGGACACTCAAATTTGCAATTTTATTCTTCCTGAACCTAACAGTAGGACCATAGCAAGAGCTATTTATTATCATCAACAACAATGCCCAAGGATATGTGTATTTGGAGGGGAAGGGGAGCAGAGAGTAGCTAAGGGGTCTGCAGTCCTCTTCTCCCCATGAGCACTGCCAGTTTAACATGCTCTCCAGGCCATGAAATACTAGAATGTTCTGTTCCTGTGCTTCCAGCTCCAACAACAGCTGTGCTTAGCTGCAGTTCAAGGTACTCAGTCTGCATCTGTGTCTATTGGGTTGCACACATCAGCCAAAAGCCTCCTGGTAATAACTGCAAAACCACCTTTGCTGAGAGATAAAGGAACAAGAGTAGGAAACTTTGTATATTTTTGATTGCCTGTATAACTTGACAATATGACTTCCTTTTAAGATGAGGGTAAAGGCCAAACTGATATTAGATTTGCAGGAACATTCAGCAATTACTAAATGTCCAGAAGTCTGAGGCAAAATCTGCACTGTGCAAAATCCTACTAGTACTGAGGGTCATTTGCAGATTGGTTATGAAAAACAGAGTTTTGATTAGATTTTCAGCAGCACTTGCAGGTTATTGTACTTCACTGTAGGTAGCTCTGTCTTGAAAACATTGCACAAGCATCAATTAATTAATTCACTTGAAAGAGTAGAAAAATTCATCAAGCACATACTAAATCAAGAAAGATAACCAAATAAGGCTAGTGGTGATGGTTTGGCCAAGAATTTCAGAAAAAAAAAAAAAAAGAAGACATGTTTCTGTAACAGCCCTGTGAGCAATATGGTAACTCTCAATAATATTCGCTGATTTCTTCAGGCACACTTCTAGAAATACTAGAAAGTCATACTTTTTCCAAACACAAATCTTTCAGTCTACTTGCCATCATACCACAGCTTATTTTTTACTTTAACCTTTTACTTTCAAAGTTAACAGTTGCTCAGAAATAAGGTTTAATATATTCAAGATTCAAATAGTTCATACCAACAGAGTTAATCCTGCATTTTTGTTTTCCCGCATGAACATTTGTTTGTGCCTTCTATGTCTGTTGTAGATTTAAAACATTGGCTTTGATACAAAACATGCATTATTTATAAAAGAGTGGACAAGAGGCAAGTTGCTAGTATACTTCCTGAGCTATTACACACCATGTTATGGAAATGTTACTAAAATGCTGTTTCACACTCAGATCAGCTTCAGAAGCATTTAATACATGAGAAAAGTTACGTGATAGGTTTATGCAAAACTTGTTAAGGAAGATCTTGTTTTACATCAAGCTAAATTCAGACCCCCCCTCCGTCAGGAAATTGGGAAGTGTCATTATTCCATTTCATCCTGTTTTATGATCCCAAAGATGGTTGACATTCCTGCATTTCCTATAGGAAAAAAGAACTTAGTAATCACCAAGGATAAGACTTCAACAACAGGCAAGACATAAATTTGTTAAAGTGGGTTTAGAGGAGGCCACGAAGATGATCGGAGGGCTGGGACACCTCTCCTGTGCAGACAGACTGAGATAGATGGGGTTGGTCAGTTTGGAAAAGAGAAGGTTCTGGGAAGACCTTCATGTGGCCTTTCAATACTTAGAAGTGGCTTACAAAAAGAAGTTGGTGAGATACTTTTTAGCAGGGTCTATGAGTGACAGTACAAGAGGCAACATTTTTGAACTGACAGAAGTCTGGATCAGATACTGTGAAACACTTTGTTATGATGAGCATGATGAGTCACTTGAAGGGGTTGCCCAGAGAAGTTATGAACTCCCCATCTCTGGAAATGTTCAAGGCCAGGTTGGAAGGGGGTTTGAGCAACCTGGTCTAGTGGAAGATGTTCCTGACCATGGCATTGGGGTTGGAACTGGACAATTTTTAAAGTCCTTTCCAGCCCAAACCATTCTGTGATTCTCTGAATCTATTAACAGATACAAATTCTGCCATAGTTTTATTTATTGTTATACTGGTCAAACAAGTTGTTTGTATTTTTCACCAGTCATTATTCTTCTGTACTCAAATATATCAATAGCTGTATTCAACTTTTTAAAGGTTCTGTTTCAAGGTACTTCCTGGAGAAGTACAGGACATGAATTCCAAAGCTTTAGATTAGGAAACATCTTGGGAGAAAATCACGTTGAAATAATGCTAAAAATCTTTGCTTCCAGTCATCTCAGTGTTAAACTTTCATCTTCCATCACAGTTTACCTCCCTAGTTAGAAAGAGCTTGTTGTTTTAAGTAAAGTTGTCCCATTCTCTCCCACTGGCAGAGCAAGCTGGTCAAACTACATCTTTCATAACACACCAGACAGAGCAGCCAGAGGGAAAACCCTGTGCTGCAGTGAGAGGTGTCATTCCTGAGGAACACCAGCCAAATAGAGGTAGCATGACAAAGTAAAAAATTGCCTATAAAATTTCAATTTTTTTTTTCCAGAAAATACATTTTCCAATGTAGAACGGAAGTTTCTAGTCAGCCCTAGTCACTTCAAAAACCTAGACTGCTTTCTTGTCACAATCAGGAAAGCATTGGGTGAAGTACAATGTTAGTCTCTTCCCATTCCTACCTGCATCTGGAAAACAGATTCTGGATGTATGACTTGTATATAAATGAGGTGGGAGAATGCAACCTGTGTTTTCTAGTACTTTCCCTTGTGCAAAGCACACAGGAGCAGAAAAATTCTTGACTCCAGCTTCGTCCCACCTCATGCAGCAACCAGGGGAGTTAGCCAGGCAGCAAAGATTAAATAAATGTCACCCTTAGTTAAGACAGTACTGTACCTCCAGGAAGGCTGGGATTCACTGTCCTGTGTGTTGACTCAATTTACAACTCAGAATACTTTTTTGAACCAATTTTGGAAGCAAGTAATTTAAAGGTTGATCTATATTTAAAGCTGTACCAAGGATGTAATCCAGCTATACTGAAATATTATCCAAGAAAGTCTCTTGAGGTGAATTCAAGAAATTAGGTTATTTTACAGCCAGACACAGCCAGAGTCAATGATTTATAGTAATTTACTCATGGTTCTACAGTCAGGATGCCACTGTGGAAGAAAAAAAACAATAGAAAAATCCAAAACAAGTAATACTCAATTAAAAAATGAATATTTAATGCTTGTTGACCTGAAATGAACGTTTAATTCACACTGGTGCAGTTTTTTAATTGAGTAGAAACAGTAACAGATTCGGTTTTCTATCACACACTAGTCTATTCACGTTCTCACCCCATTGCAGCAACACCCAATTGCTTTCCAGTAGTGCATTAAGCAACATCTCCTTTGTTCTCTCTTCCTCTGCCCCAGGGGAGAGGTTTGTAGGATGATTTGCTTTGATAATTTGGATGCTTCTCTTTAATGTATATGTTGCAATGTATTTATGTCATGAAGGCAGGTTAAAGAACGTTGTTTACGTTTGGATGATGATGTTTGCGATTGTCTTAGCTCCTGAGGGAATTAATTCCATAGTCTTGGACCAGGCTTTAAAAGTTTTTAACTACCCGCATTAGGGAGGTACTTTAAAGCCAAGGAGTAAATATTATTTTTCTTCATTTTTGTCATGTTTTTTCATCTTGAGTTTTAGCCCATCTTCTAGATGACTGGTTTTGAAAGTGAAGTGTGTGGACTCAAGGGGTGTGCAAGATAATCCACTGGGGTGCAGCAAGAAAATACATTCTGTACCATTAATAAATAAATTAATGAACTTTATCTTCTCTTTCTTTAATTTTCGTTTTGTCTATGTTTCCAATGCACATAATATATCACGATGACGTTAGATATATATAATTTATAAATAAAAAATACAAATAATATTGGGGATGCATGCTCAAAATTCTTTTAGTGATAGGGGAACACTACCAAAACATTTTGAGACTGCCATTCTAGAGAGCAGTCCCCTAATGACAGTGGACCCTAATAACACTGAGATCCCAAATTTTGATCAGTATTCGTAACACAAAAACCCCACTAATATAACTGTCAAGCATGCTTTAAAAACTGCTGCTGTTGTGGAGAGTTGCTACAACCTTCCTATACCACATGGATTTCCCTGGTGCCAAGAATCCCCAGCAGAAATAGCATGTAGCTGTGCTCTAACCAAGAGGTGTAAGAAATATGAGAACAGAGAACAACAGAGCTGCCAGCAGAGGAGTCTCCTGGCCAGGAATGATTAAACATCGCTGGCTTCATGAGCTGCTTTTTGGGTATGAGCACAACACCCGGAATTGCTCCCAAACTGTAGACTGAACTGAATGTGGATTTGTGCATTCAAACCGAGGAAATAGCAGTGGACACGTAAATTCTCCCGAAGTAGTTTCTCTGAGGACCTCTTCTGTCTTCCAGAGACTTCTGACTCAAGAGCTGATACCTCTCTGCCGTGTCCTTGAAAACACAATGGAGCTGCTGACATGAGTGTTGATGTGGTTGGGTGACCTGTGCTAAGTGCATTAGCATTAGCACCAGGTTTTGGAAATGTAGCCTCCCTAGATTAAATCAAATTATTACAAAGGTGCTAACGGTAATTTTGAAAATCTACACGCACAGATGTGTCTGCAAGACTTTTATTGAAGTAGCCACTTTGATTTAATCCCGATACTACTATACCTTCACCCATTCTCTGGCATACAAAAACAATTAAATATTTTCCAGTTTACTCACACCTTCCAGAAAAGCCTAGTAGTTATACCGAGGTAAGCCAACTAAACCAGGTTTTCACAAAGCATCAGAGTTCACACTTTAACAATACCACAATAATGGGGGGATGTGGGAGGGGAGGAGTTCCCAGCGAAAATAAAGAGATGCCTTTCTGAAACATCCATTTAGCTACGATGTTCCCCACAGGACAAAAAGCTGTTAAGATGTAGCAGATTAGGACAACTGCTTGTCCACACCACAAAGAGGAGGAAGAGGAGGAAAAAAAAGGATGTTGAGCAAGAACACTTCAGGGTGGCACCCAAGGTGCTGATGCTTCTGAGACACACTCTAGGTCCATGCCATAGTGAAGAGAACAGCGACCAATATTCAGGCAACACTTTCCCAGGCCTTAAAGAGAGTGTCCAAGATGTCAATGGGCATTCCTACTAGGATTCTGATTCAGACAGGGGACTGCATTAGGTGTAAGGTCATCAACACTGAATGTGGGAACCCTTTGTAGCACTGTGTATGGAGAGAAATGTTTTGGCAGTGCAAAGGCAGCCAGCGTTGCTGTGGAGTCCTCCCCTTGCTTGCACTAGCTTCCTTTGGGAAAAAACAAAAAGAAAGGGGAGCATTAGCTCAGGGAATAGCTGGTGAAGTGGGCAGGGGACATTTCTAAGGACAAAATGGAGTGTCGGGGTCTTGAGCCCACTCCTATCTTCCTGGGGGTTTGGCTGTCTGGGCTCAGGGCCAACTCAGAGACACTGCAGGCAGTGACCTTGAGGAAAACTCTTACCTAAAGCAAAGCAGGGTGGCTTCAGCCAGGGCTCCCCCTCCTTCTCCTGGAACTTGCTTCAGAGTTGATTCTCTTCACTTTTCTCTTCCCTTTGGTCCCTGCCTGTGTTATGCTGCAGTGGCACTGCAGCCATACCTGTGCATTGCCTGCCAGACTGCCAGAGGAAAATATTTGCATGACTGTGTCTGGCATTGGCAACAGAAGAAATTACAACATCCTATAATGAGTTTGGCAGTAATAACATTAAGAGTGAAAACCCTGTTCCCTACCGACCTGGCATTAGCATCTTTGCTGGCAGATTTCACTCAATTTTAGGAATTTTGGTTTAAATTTGATTTTCTGAGTGATTAAAGCTATCCTATATACAATATTCTAAGGAATCATTTTAATTCCCTCCAGCAAACACAGTTATAATTATGGCTGCTGTGTAGAATGGCAGGATTAGCAAAGTGTGCCAACAATTAATTGGTTTGTGTAGTTTCTTTATCTCTTCCCAAGAAAGGAATCCACAAACATTGTCCTACAAGAAGGACATTTTAATAAGCAGAATTTTCAAGTTTTACTCCTGTTCAAAACTGTGTGGACTAACTCCACCCAGCTGAGAATGACAACTGTTAATAACTGCTTGGGAATGAATATGAGGAAGGCTGAATGGAGATACATGCCTTCCGTGAACTTTTGTAACTTAAGATAGAGAGTACCATTGGCCCACTAGCAGATTTAGAAGTTGGAAAAATGTGTAAGTTTATCCAGAAAAACAAGAGTTGGATATTTGGATAAAAAGAGAGGGATACATTGGATTACCCAAAGTCAGCAGTGAGAGTGTTAGGAGGAGGCTCTAACCTGACTGAAGGGGCACTGATCAAAGTCACAGGGAAAATGCAGTTGTTTAAGTACCCAGAAGGACTTCATTCCCTTCCTGATTGGAGTGTATCTTTGACAGCTCATTCCCTGCCAGATAAAGCACATCCATCCAAGCTGCAGACTGAAAAGCACAGGACTACTATGGGGGCCCACCAAAGAAACAAAAGACATGAAAGGACAAAAATGTACTATTTTTCCAGTCAAGCAAAGGTTGAAAACCAGATGCTTTCAGAACTGACCACTGTTCAGAACAGACACCTAACCCAGACAGACAAAAGGATCAGAAACCTGTGAATAAGAGAGAATAACAAATCTTAGGTATAAACATGCTAAATCACTTTAAAAGAGGTTGAAGCTAAGAGGAAATGCCTTGCATTTGAGAAGTCTAAACTGATCATAGCTGTAGCCATAGGAATAAAAAAAAAAAAAAATCCCATCATCATCTGAGCAGTTGGCCACAATGAGTGAGCAGATTTCAACCTCCTGTAGTACCGTTCAGATCAGGTCTTTCAGTCCTACTTCAGAAAAATACTGATCATTTTTAGCAAAATCCTATGTTCTTTCTTCATGGAAGCACATGGAAACATACCTATCTAGAGATAAACACATGTTCAAGTACTTCACTGGAAAAAAAAAATCATTTAGGCTGCAGGTGACTGAAACAAATAGCAGGGCTGTCCTTGTGTAGAATAAAACAATGGAAGAAACAACAAAAAACAGTCATGTGAAGCTACAACATTAAGATCAGACTATGCAGAATTTTCCAAAAGAAGTGATAGTTAGTAGTCATAATAACAACAGTGGTGGATAAAGCACAATCTCTTCTTAAGGATGTTTAGAAACTCCAGCATGAAAATTCAAGAAAATAGAATCGAAAGAGATTAGGAAAAGACAGTGCGGGGGATCTACGAAAGAAGGGAAGCATCCCATGGGCCTTTCAGGCAAGCTGATGATGCAGCTAGAGGAGAAGACTCTACATCTGGAAAGAGGGTGGTAAGGGCAGTTCTTCACAGCCAGCCAGACAAAACTCCTCTCGGAGGCCCATGGGCAATTGGACCCCTCTAGGTTTAAGAGTAACGGGAAGTCATTCACATGACCATGAGAAAATAAACAAGATGAGAATGAAGGCTGGAGCCCCCTCACTGGATGTGAACTTCCCCCAGTAGTGTAAAATCAGTGTGACACAGCCCCAGAACAGACTGTCCCTCGGCTGAGGGGCAGCACTGCCACCCTGCATCCAGGTGCTGCCTGTGCATCCAGCATCCCTGACAGGAACAGCTAAGGTTCAGGATAAGGAAATGATGCATTTAATTTTGCAAGACTAATCATTGATATTCACCCATTAGACCTTCTGACATAGTTTGTTGAATAAGGTGGCTTTAGCACCTCTGGATGCTTTCAAATTGTTTTGTATTGCCAGAGTGGCATAAAAGTACTTAGTATGAAAGAGATTTAAGCCAGGATTGTGTAACAGAAAAGGCACAGACGTGTTTGGAAGAGCTACAATAGCCACGGCACAGACAGGAGTAAGTCATGCACTGGCACTCAGCTCGCAGACAGGTGTGCCGGCTGCTCGGTGACATTATCATTCTTCCAGTTGTTTCTTACCACTCCTCTACCGGGAGTTTCCACCCCCGCAGCCCTGTTGGCAGAAGGAATTAAGTGAGCACTCCCTCGTGTGCTTCCAACAAGTCAGATGGATTAGTCAACAAAGAGGGTTTAAACCAACCTGCTCGCTTTGCCTGAAGCAAATGAAAGTGCTCTTAAACAAATCTTTCTACCAGCTGAGCTACAGCAGCAGCAACTGCAGCATCAGAGGGGAGGTGTGTGGGTACAAACTGGCAAAACCTCCAAGTGGCACAGTTACATCTGGAAGACACTCTTTGTCCAGAGCTTTATTAGTAAGCACAAGTTATAACATCTTACACACACAACACCTGTCCACGTGTGTATTTTATTCTTCAGCAGATACAAAGTTAGTGCAATTACACTGAAAATTCTTCTACCATGGGCGAAGTTAAGGCACATTATCTCATATTTGTTGGGTACTAAGAGCATGCAAGGGAACAGGCAGCAGACAATGGATGGTTAGCTTTCATTCATAATACCTTCCTAACCTTCCTTCACATGCCACAGCGCGTGATTGTGCAAAATTAATTGACCTGAAAAAGGTTGTGATTTACTTTTCCAAATATCACTGACAAGGTAATTCCAAGAGGAATTACTGCACAGGCTCAATTTAAATTCAGTTTATCTCAGAAACAGCTGCCAATTTAGTCCAAAACATTCTGCTGACACTACCAATGTGAGAGTTTCTACTATTAGAAATAACACTTTCAAGTCTTCTCCAATTGTAATCTGGAAACAAGGATTGCAAAATTACCAGATATGCCTGTGCCAGGTTGGACAGCAATGAAATTCCAGCACACACAAGTCTTCTCAAGGCATTCAGTGCTCCCTAGGCAGCTGAACACGTGCCATCAAAATCTGCTTTGGTATATGTACTTCAGTGGCACCTGAGCACACAGCATAAGCAGAACTGCTTAGTAAGGATGACATCAAGGTTTCTGACTTCTTCCTCATTAGCTTTGATCATTCTATTCTCTTCCTGGTACTTGTTCTGTGGGGCAGCACAGTTCAAACTACACAATGATAGCTTATACTATTTATTTTCTGCTATGATCTATTTTTCTACTTCTGGGGTATCAGGAAAAATGTTCACTTGTTCCTGCCCTGGTAATAAGACTCCAGTACATTCACTGTCCTGTGTGATCCCCACAGCAGAGAAATGCTTTTACTTGAGAGACAAGAGCGCCTTCTCTCCTATCAGTGACCTTCCAGCTTCCAAAATCCCTCAATATGCAGGAGTATTTGAACTGAAACTTTCACATGCCCAGGAATATAGATTTCAATAACACAAAAATCATGTTAGTGAGCCTTGAAAGTTCTTTGAAAGAAATCTTGAATCTTCCTTACTGAATATCCAATGCAGAGATGCACTCTAGGGATAGAACAACAATCCATCGGTTTCAGAAGCTATCTTGGAAGAGTCAGCCTCACCATGAAAGTGTTTCTTAGGTCACAGCAGGAATTTCAGGACAGAAATCATTCCAGTTATAACGTGCTATTATTATCAGTAGCATTTTGTTGAAAATGCTAATGATTGGTACACACTGGAAAGGCATGATGTTTCTCATGGCATGATCTACTTCTCACCCATTTCTGTAAGAGTCAGATCAAGCTTTAAATACTCTGCTCAGCTGCAACCAAAGGAGACATTGGATGTGTGTAACAAGCTCACTGGCCACTGTGGGGGGCCTGGAACTACGTGACACTTAAGATCCTTTCAACAAAACCATTCTATGATTCTACATATAACACACAGGCATCAATCAAGCAAAGTGTGAGAATTTAATCCTCAGAGTCTTGCACAACAGAGGATTTTTTTATCATCTAAAAGCAAAAGATCCTACGCTTTTGTGTGGGAGCTTGCAATTTGTTCACTGAAAACCTAATTCAGCAGAATATACAAACACACATTTAAAAGTTTTGGTAGAATGAGCTTTAAATAGTATTAAATATGAAGTACATTAGTGATTATATGTACCCACAAAGGAGTTTTATAAACCATTCTCCCCAGATATATATATAGCTGGAGTGATGAACAGGATTTTATGTGATGCTCGCTCCCTTTTCATAGCATTATGACCCTTTATTTTTTAACACTGAACAAAAGAAGAATAAGCAACAAGTAATGCCTTCCTAGACTGTGTCCCCTGCACAAAGTACTACCAGTGACTGGCAGTTGCATAGTTATATTTGGATTTTTCTACATTTGGAGCAAAATGCCACACTGCAGTAGTGTATATAGTGTTGAGGTATCAATTATTAATTCTGTTGTCTTGTGTGAGGCACTGGCTTTTCATTTGCAGGAAGCTGAATCAGTTTATGATTCTTTCCAATTGAACAGTGGAAGATTTCTACATCTTTCTGCAACACAGGAGAAAGAAGCAGAAAGAACCAAAGGACTATCAGAGACATAAGCTAAGGAAGCTCCATGTTGTGTCTGGAGAATTAGATTTCAGACTGAATAAAACCACATTTTCCTTTTACAGTACTAGGACAGTTAACCTCTAAAGATTTCTTACCTACACTATCCCATCAAAGAGTGGAAAAGCAAAGATATCCTGGCTGTTGCCCAAATGTATGAACTTTGGCAGTAAACACTACTGACTCTCCAGAGACTGTGGGTGAAAAAGGTACGTTAAAAAATTACCAGGAGGTGTACATCAATGGTTATTTTTTAATTATGAGCCTTAGTAGCATGTGAGTTGGACAGAGGAATTGAAAAGTTGAACAAGAAACTGCAATGTTGTTACAAAATAAATGCATTTTTGCCACAGCATCTCAGGATGCTTTTTGAAATATTTTGTCCTACTATGAACATAATAGAAAACCACATTTGCAACAAAGCAGTCTGAAAACGAGAATTTCTGCCACGAAGATTACATGATTTGCACATTTTTGCAAATTACTCAGCAACAAAAAGAGTGTCATGCAAAAGTGAACATTACCTAGGGGGACCTGTGTCTGTGAAGACACTCAGTGAAATGCAATTAATAAATAGACCAATGCAATCTCGATTCCAGTGTGGCAGAGCCATTATAGAACAATTAAATTAGCAACAATGATTCAGCTATGTTCCCTTTCCTGAGAGCACTGCACAGTGGTGGAATCCCTCATAGTGAAATGCCAACAAAGGCATGATGAGACCATTTGGGAGGAGCTATTACAAAAGGTCAACACTCTGGGAGAGTCTGAGAGGGTGTCCCTGAGAAACTTACTGTAACTTTAAGATTGGCCCTGCTTTCAACTCAGTGAACTCCAGAGGCTTCCTCCAATCTAAATCATTTTATGATTCTGTATTGATTCATTACCACTCGAGATTACCTGCTGCAATCAAGCAACACCTACTTGCCCTTCAGAACAGAAGCCCTACAGCTTGTTATCCTACCATTCCTCCTATGTATTTGGCAGGTCATTCCTGGATGACCACGGAGTAGGTTTTTAACAGACCAGTTCAGGATGCACTTAATGTTCCCGGAGATCACAAGCAGTCTGCTCTGTAAATGCAAATCCCAGCAGGGATTCTTCCTGCAAACTTTCTGTATACACTCGCTGCAATCTGCCCTGATTTAAACATACAGTGAGGAAGAATCTGCACCGCGAAATATTTCTTTAAAAACAATATAAAATGGGTAAGAAATTCTAATGTAGGTAAGGGCTGAGTTAGCTGACAAATGCCAACAGGTGCGAATCAAATACCACAGGAATGCAAAATTATGGATACATCACAAAACCCAAAACTTTATGAAGGGCAGGTCTGTTTTGTGTTGTATGGAGGCTGTATCATGGGAACCCTTTGCTTCAACGGACCCAGACCTGAATCATTACCTCCACCCTGTGCCCCAGGGAGGCACGGCAAATTTAAAAATTCTTTTATCTCCCATCATTCCTCTGTCCCCTTTCCTAGATTTAGAACATTTTTTCTCCTCTCCTGGAAATCTCATACTGCCTTTTAGTTTCTGTTTCTCCACAACTGACTCTCCTCTCCCCTCCCCACAGAATTTTAGAAAGATTTTTTTAATTTTCCCGGAATATAAATTAATTTGCTACCAAATATCTCCTTTTCCCAAGCAATTCTTTGGAAGGAGGAAATCATTCTTGTTTTTAGAATTTTTACAGTGTTCTTGCAAAGTCTTCTCAAAAGCTTAAGGTCAGCTGTCCCAGACCCCTGCGTATTTCCAGGCCAAGACACAGGGGGGTGTATTTTTTTACTACTGAATATATGTATGAGCATTACACCACACCGACAACACCGCACTTCTTCAGCTGGAAGACTCCATTACCGTCCCTAAGATATTTTGTTATGCGTAGTACTAGATCTAACTAAATGTTCTCCATAGCGGGTGGATGGGCTGTGACTGCTGAACAGCGTCAGCACAGCCCCGAGGCCTCTTCTGTTTCTTACCCTGTTGCCCCAATGAACAGACTGGGGATGCCAAATAGAGAGGGAGGTGACATAACTAAACCAAGGACAGCAGTACTCCACGCTGCATAACACTGCTCCAGGGCAGAGCACAGAGCAGAGTGTTTAGGGAAATTAACCATCTTTTTCTTGGGAACGGGCATACCCCTGGAGAGTGGACAGTGACTGCCTGAGCACTTGTTCTGGTTTCCTTCTCTCTCATTTTTTCACATACTGAACGATTTTGTAACTTGAACAACGAGTTTCTTTGCTTTTCCTCTTCTGTTTCCCCCCACACTGGGCGTGGGGGAGAAGTGAGCAAGTGGCGGTGTAGTGAACAGGTTGCCCAGAGAGATCGTGGAGTTTCCCTGTGATTCAAGAACCGTCGGGAAGCAATCCTGAGCCACATGCTCTAGGCTGACCCTGCTTGAGCAGGGAGGTCGGACCGGATGACCCACTGTGGTCCCTCCCAACCTGTCCCATTCTGTGATTCTGTGCAGCCCGGCGGGGTCACCCCACAGCACCGCTCCCGCTCCGCGGCGTTACCGCGCGCGCCGCGCCTCGCGCCTTACGCCCGGCAGAGGGACCCGCCCCGCCGGCACGTGCGGGATGCGCTCGCGCCGCCCCGCGCGCCTATAACGGTACCGCCGCTCCCTGGCCCCGGCCAGGCTCGGCCGCTGCTCCGCGGCCGCCGCCGCTC